>DWLR01003763.1:0-13032 GCA_018246295.1 Papilio alexanor hazarajatica
AAGTAAGACACACGCGGAGTGGTGAGATGGCCGGGTGTCTCATTCCACGAGTCTCATGTTACCATACACGTGTAGTAAAAAATGCAAAGCGAGATTGCTATATTTTATCTACGAGTACATTAGTGAGTTAAAGGCATTAGTGATGCGTTTTTCTGACATACATCCCCGACTACTCGATATAGGTGTTACGTTATAATGTTTTATTTATAAATTCGCAAGCCGTTGCACTCCGACGATTACACCAGCCGCATCATAGCTCTAAAAGAAACCCGTTTGGCTACTAGTGCTTTAAAAATAGATATCGCAGTCATGCAACGGCCTAAACAATATTTCTTAGAACCCTATTTGTTTTTTAAATCGGACCTGTTTTTACAGCAGAGACTGGTGCAATAAAAAATTAAATTACACATATATTTAAAAGCCATAAAACATACACATAAAGTCGATAGGGGAGAAAAGATCCCGAACCTATTGACAATTTGAAAACCGTAGCATTTGCACCAAAAGAAGAATAAAAGAATTTTTATCAAACATAATATAATCATCATTGAAACGCAACCCCGAAAAGGTAAAACTAAAAAGTACACTACCCAGAAAATTATTTACATTCTTACCTAATTTAACAGACATAACAGAAATAAGGATAGAGAAGCGGCTCAAAGTGTGTTCGGTCTTGCTGGATACATAATCTCTCACGCCAGGATACGGCCGGTGTTATATTTCGGACCACCGTATGTGTCTTTGTACCGAAAAATAATCTCACGGGTTGCGATATAAAATATATTAAATATTATATAGCTTGGTAATAAACCGTTATTATCTTCTGTTAAAATAGTCTATGAAAATTCAGTTTCATTGACGTGACAGGCTATTAGGGTTGGCACTTTTTTACGGTTTAATAATTATTTTCTTTTTGATAGGCAATTATGAAACACGTTGTATACACAATAAGACATGTATTTAAAAGTGATTTTTTTTTAAACATAAAACATCTCAATCTAAAACTCTCCGATACCTATGACTAAGAATCGAGCTTCCGCAGAAATATTATAATTTGATAATGAATCAAATATGAAACAACCCATAACATATTATGTTCAATTTCGATCGGGAATCAATAGGACTAATTCAAAGTCAAATTCCTTTATTGAAGTCAATGAGGGCTATAAACGTTTCAAGAACAAATCAATAGGTCATATCTAGTAGTGTTCGTGTGCAAAATGATTAGTAAACACGGGCTGTTTACATCGTTTGTTCTCATCGTTTATGCTAAACTAACATAATTTGAACGAGTATAATGTATTAATTATAGATTTACTGATACAGTTACTTTACACGTTAAATGAAATAAAAGCACTTATGCCTGTTTCGTTTAGGTGGTAGTTACAGATAATACCCAAAGAAAATCATTCAAACTATAACTACCACTTTTAACTTTGAAATCTGCTGTTTTTACTGCTGAACTATCTTTCCAAGTATCTAAATAAATATTTTTCCTAATTTCAAAATGTACCTAATATAAAAAAATGTAAAATAATTTTCTTTTGTTTTCTTTCATATAGATTTATTCTTAGTATCGTATGCTGTCTTTCAATAACATGCTTTTTTTTAACTGTCAAACTTATTGTTTGTTTTTTTGTTAATCAACAACAAGTTTGACAGTTGTAAACATAATAAAAATATATTGCGTCGTATAAGTTAAGAAAGGAATTTATTAAAGCGCATTTCAATCACGTTGTAACCTCGTGTAAGGAAAACACGTTACGAGTGCATAGTATAAAATGACTAACAAAATAGTTAATTTATGACAAGAATCGTTTATAAAAATGAATCATTAAAAAATATACTATAATGCTAATTCTGGACATCTTACATACAAACATACAAAGCAAAGGAATTAAGATCAGATTTATCAAAGTTTGTAAGAAATTAACGATTTTCTAATTCACTGAAATAAATATCATTTTATTAAATTTGCATTAAACACAATTAAGAAGTTAATAGGATTTAGTATTGTGATAAAAAAAAGCTGCACGACGGAAAGATATAAGAGACTTTTAATTGTAAACTAACAATTATTTTAAAAATGTATTTCTAAATAAAAGTATTTCTCAGCAATAAAAAAGCTTTCAGATGTTTGATACTTTTCTGTCCAACGCGCGATAACGGGATGTTATTAAAATATTCCATTACTTGTCAAACAAACTGTAGTAACTATTGTCAGAGATAAAAATAATAACATTTGTTATTCATCCACATAAGGCCGTAGCTGTCAGAGGCATTAGTCAAATTACAGCTGGTATTATACATTTTATCATAATATTGTTTGAGTAACGATAAAGCAATATATATTAAGCTTTTGCTTCTGAATGGCTGTTTGATATAAACAGCCATATATAAAATCAAAGAACATTTGACAGAACGTCAATTTATAAAACCTATCCAGATCTCTTAGTCATTAAAACCTCACTTGAACATTAAATCAATGCACCTAATAATAATATTAAAACATAAAAATTGACTAGGACTTAGGCATTACCACGAGCACAGCAAACACGTGAAGTTTTTAAATGTCTAAAACATTTCTTTTTTCTCCCCCCCCCCCTCCTCATCCCTCATCATCCTACAAAAAAACTGCCAAAATACTCTGTCACCCTTCCCATTGTTGCGGATATTGATTTAGTAGCGTTGGGAACTACTAGAATATACTAGATACTACTAGAATACTAAGACAAATATATTCACCTGTTCTGCAGCTCCGAAGGTACAGTCTCCCCGATAAGTGGTAACTGAGCGCGTGTACTCCATGCAAGTGATCGCGTTCCTGTTCTTGTCCTCCTTGAATATTGGGTCATCTCTGGGCACGGATATCGGCATGCAATTGGGGTGCACGTGCCGCGGCACCAGGTCGTAGCCCGACACGTCGCAGCAACGGATCGGCTGGTTCGTGTGGACTGATGGAAACAAATTATGATTAGTCTGGAACTTTCATTACATTAAAATACCAATTGATTTTTGATTAGATGATAAAATATCAATTTTATAAATCTACATCAAGGAAATTACGTTGATAAAAGAATTAGTAAACTTTAACCGATTTTATAGATCCATTGATATACCTCGTTTTCGCGTAAAACCTGACCTAAGCCCTCGATGTCATTTCTGGGCGATTGTAGTGTACTTTACCACCAAGAGAAGTTCGTAATTCTACTCAAAAGTTTGAAGACAATCTTGTTTATCGCGGTTCTAAGAGTAAAAAAGTATTTCGTGGCATCAAATCCCATATTTGACAACAGATTTGCCCCTATCATATTCGTGACGTAATACGCTCGGTGAAAAATACATAAGATTGAGCGATTTCATTACAATTATATCCAATTTAAGATGTAGAAGAATAAGTATAAAGAAGCACAACTTACTAGTCTTCCTAACAGGGATGTGAACCAAGTCGTGATGCAGGAACTGACTCCAGGCGGCGAGGGCGATTGTCTTCTGGTCGTCAAGCTTGTCTCCGTTGCCAGTCAGCTGCATGCTGATCACTCGCGCGGAGGGCAACGGCTTGGGCAGCACCGACTTTCGAGGCTGGATATGGAACAAAGCTATCTCAGTTAAGAAAACTAGGTTCATGAATTAGTCAGATCCAACGAATAACTACGTTCCGTAATACAGTATAAACTACATTCCGTTATGGATTTGGTCTGTACCCACCAGTAAAAAGTATGAAAACTTGTTTAAATTTACGTCTTCCGATTTTTGATTGTTGTTTGTTTTGTAAATTTTGTCGCTTGACGTTGGACTAACTCTATTGCCTCCTAAAATATGCCCCAAAAAATCTACTTACTTCTTCAATACCGTCGGCATATCTCGGGTGGAGTAGCCGCTTGAATCCAGTTAGCGCCTGGCCCCAGGACGAGCGGATGGGGTTGTTACAGGAACCGTCAAACGTGCGGTACTTTGACGACATCTTGTTAGTGCGGCAAGTGAACCGCTCCAACGCCGCGCACTCAGGACCGAATTCCGTCTCGCGCAAGTTCAGCGTACTTATGAAACTCGCGCACTCGTCGTTCGGCAAACCAAAGCTACAAAAAAAAGGAATCGATTAGTATCTTTACACAGTAGTAACAATAATGTAATGTAATGCGACAATTTAAGACCCCTTGTTATAACTGAACAAGGACAAAACAAATCAAATTTACTCAAACTTACACTCAAAAAGGCGTTAGAAATAAATTTCAAAATTATGGCCTAAAATATAAGAAATGTTAATAATCTGCTTTCCGTTTTCTTGGTACACACCGCGTTGTTTTTCATGTCTAACATGTTTTTCTTAAAGCCAATTTTTTTATGTAAATATATTTACAATTTATTATTTATTACAATTTATTTATTACATAGATTTTTTTTACAAAATTATAAAGTTTCAATTTTTAGTTGCATTATTTTAACCTACTTTGAGCATTTCGTCCACATTAGATTCTGAGAAGCCTTTGTGATAATCATGGAGGATTTCTCGTAGTGCATCGCCTCGTCAGAAGGTCGGCCCTGTATCGCAAAGCCCTGCGCGGCGGTCCCCTGCTTCGGCGTTACCATGGCGACCTGCAGGTTATGCTCGTAGCGCTCGAGCATGCCTACTATTCTCTTGCTGTAGTCTACCGAGCCGTTCGTATGCACCGTGGTCACCGGCGGGATCCGTCTCAACATCTCCGCACTAGGGAACGGGAAGTCATACATCGGCGGAGGGTGTAGCTTATCTAGAACAAACCACTTCTTAACGCCTATACCCTCAAACGTGGCAACTAGACTGCTATAAAACTAAACTCACCCGAGCTGATGATCAGATTGAGAGGGTACGGGGCGACGTGAGTCCCGAAAGTCACGCCGGCCCATAACACCACTCCGAGCAACACCATCTTCGTCATTTCTTCCAAGATACTGCAAAGACGAAAACGTTCACTTGTCATTCATGTAAAAAAAATGATTTTATGAAGAAAAACACTATTAACTAGCTTATTTTCTAAAATAATGTATTCAACTGGGACACGTTTGTTTTCAAACTGGCAAAGATTGTATGGACAGACAATATATAAGTCCGACGTTACATTAGGTTATCACTGAAGACCCTTGATAGTATGACCTTAAGATTCCCGGTAATGCAATTTATTGTTGGTTTCGTCATTTACGACAATGCTCGAGATAAAGGTGGGCCGCCCCGATCTAGGCAAAAACATACTCGTGTTTACAATAACAATCGTATTGTTGTGACGTAAACAATATAAACAAATAAAATGAAGTCGTCAGACTTTGTGTAACGTTACACAAGTTAATATAGTTCGCTGTTACCATGGTAGCTAAACAAGTAATAGTAATCCGCTAAATCCGTCGAGCTCATTAGGCCCTTAACGTAACGGGAAGTAAATCTTCCTTTTTGATACTAAAGTCAATTAGGTCCATAAACAAACAGCTCAAAATTACGTCGATATTGACTAGGGATCGAACCCTGATCCTGCGGCTAATAATAAATACTCTAACTTCTAGACTGTTCGGAGGTGTCGATAGGTATTTTATTAATTAACTATACAATCACTTTAAAATTTGTAAGCTTATTTTTGTGCCGTGGTTTCGTCGCTAACTGCACATCAAGAGTTTTTTTTTTCACTTTCACATAAAATCTGTAGTAAAATCCAGGTTTATCATTGCAGTCTTGTCAGTGAAAAAAAAAACAAATCTTTATCTCACTGGGCAGAACCCCCGGATAAAAAGATAGAGATTAAATTGAAAATATGAACGGGATTGCCCCATCGGGAAAAAAAAAATTATGCTGCAACTAATTACATTGCACTTATGCTATTAATACCTTTCAGACTGCCTAAGTGGTAGGACTGCACTCAAATTCCTTTAAAATATTCATAAAGTTCTAGTATAAATAGGGAAAATAAAAGCCAAAAGATGAAACAAGGAGAAGAGAAAAAGAAATTAATTTTCAATGGTAAGTCAAAATTATTGTTTAATAGTATTTTTTCAGTAACAATGAAATTGGAAATAAATAAATAAAATATATATAACTAGTGAACATAATCACGCGCATTGTCTAATCGCATCAATATGGTGTAAATATTATTTTGTAATACTAATTTAATTGTAAGTTGAGTACGAAATATTATGTAAGTACATCTTGACCAAAATCAAAAATTGAATCACCACCAATAATTAAAATTGAACCTGTAGGATGACAGATTTCAAAATAATTTTTTACAGCCATAATCTTACAGGGAGTCTTATGTCCTTATATCATCTAATGGCCGTGGCCCCTTACTGCGGGAAACATAAGACGGCTGAATGTCACTCAAAGGGGAATAGGAAATAGCTTAGAGTTGTCAAGGTTGCGGGAGTGCACTGGATGAAGGTGGCGGTTGACCAATAATTGTGACGATCAATGAGAGAGGCCTACATTCAGCAGAGGACGACTAAAGGCTGAGACGACGATATCATCTAATAATGTCCTAAACTTCTTATGAATGTCTTATTATCACTTTTGTTACTTAACCATTCCTGTCCTCAGTTCGCAGTAAAAATAATTTTAGCCCAACGGCTAAGATAGGTGGTGTCACACAACTCCACTACTGTATGTAACCATCCAACCTTTCCCAAGAACTCCATCAAGATAGATCTCATGTCGCTCTTTGGACTCCCGTTACTTTGGCCTTCAATCCACATCATAAGAGGCTCAAATATGCTTCTTTTTTAATTTTGAATTTTTTTTATTAGTCAGTCAAGTTGTAGATAAGAACAATGGGACTGAGATGTTTCAAAAACATAATTATATTTTATAAAGTCCCCAAAAAAAGGGATAAAAGTTTTGTGTAGTTAAATAAATTAATACTACGGTATTGAAATCAAAAATATTGTATCCTCATCGTATTGTCATAAAATTTGCATACGGTTTGGCGAATGTTAAAGTAATTCTCAAATTTTTTTTTTTTTAATATAACGACAATAGTGATAACGAAACTTTCATACGGGGAATATCGCTACATGTTAATTTTCATTTTATTTTCTTGTATAACTGTAAACACATACAAGAAAATAATTAATTTGTACTTAACTTACCGCAAGGGACGAGGATAGGAATGGTTTTAACGTTATGGAATTTGTTTTCTCATCTTTATACCAAAGTACTTGAGGTAGATGATACTTGACCATTAACATGGTGTTGTTAACGACACGTTAACATATTGTGGATATTCCAAGGCCATTGCCTCCCAAGAATAAACTGTGACCTTAAAATAACCCTGTAGTATATAAATAACTTCATTATTTTTATTCGATACCAACACTTCATGATTTACATTCGGTTTCTGACGGATCTTTCATAAAAATACGCACCAGGCGCTTGTCAACAAAAATAATGTCTGAAAACGAATGTACGTAATATATGTCATATATGTCAACAACCCGTTGTCAACTTCATCAGTTTATAATCGAAGTAGCCTTATTATAAACTGCCAGAAAATAGTAAAAAGCAGTTAGAAGAAGCGAGAAAGGTGTGCCAGGATTGCGCCTAGTGTAAATCTGTAATCTCTGCCCACCCCTCTAGGTTACGGGCGTGAGTTTTGTATATGTAAGTATAACTATACTGTCCAACTTAACTACGTTAACATGTTATCCACTTCATTACCATTATCATTTACTCTAACACAAACGTAATAACTCAAGAAAAATCTTAGTTCATAATTTGACGATTTGTCTTTACTAGTTATTGAGAAGTGATCAAACTTTCAATTATTCGTTAAGATCACAATTTGTAATTGATTATAATATAACGACGTTCACAATCAGCCGGTGACAAAGCTAATCAAGAGATGAAGCCCGTCCTTACAAGATCATGTGGTACCTATGACGACGCACATTTCGTCCACAAACTTATACATACAAACAAACAGACTGCATATAATAACAATTTGAATAACCCGTTTTTAATTTTTTTTTAATTTTACGGTAAATAAATAAATTTCATAAAATAAATTGATGAAAAAGCTGTTACTGTATGTGTGTCAACTTCTTGATGATTCAGATGTCGCATAACGACTTTTTATTGTTATTTTTGATATGTTTGTACATGTTCATTCGTAAGGGAAAGGAACTACGTTCGAGATATTTTTAACATATAATCTGAGCTCTTAAAATACTCGAAATTTAGTTACGAGAGTAAAGATTTTAAATACCCTACAGTATATTTTCGTCGAAACTTCTTCCGGTCCAAAGTAGGTGGTTAAACAGGCTTTGAAACCTTCAAACATTATTTTAATAAATTTAACATGCATGTTATTGAATGTTTCAGGTGTAATGTTTAAACTTTCTTATTGGTTCAAAAGAGCGCATAGGAATAGAAATTACCATAGCTTGGTCAACCGACGCACTTGCAAACTGATAGTCAAACGTTCAATATAAAAACAGATTGTGCCAATAAACTTTCGTTATACTGAAACGAAAACATTACTTGGTACAATTTATGTCTAAGGTGGTAAGCGGGAGCTACAAGGGAAGGCCCCGTTATAGGTCCCGCTTACTACATCACATTCAGGCTTTAATAAGTGCATTGTGTAAGGGAAAGTATAATTGTCAGTCGGAATATTTTTTTTTTATAAAATCATTTAATGGTTTGTCATGGATCATATATTCGTAATTCACCTATTTGTTCAAATACATTCCGACAAAAATTAACAAGACACTAAACGGAAAGAAACATAATACAACGTCTGTAAACGCATAATATTTATCAAGAACTACGCTAGCTTACAAAATATGAGACTGCACGTTGAATGTGTGAAAACATTCCCATATTGAATAACACTGAGGTTTGTTAAACAAGGAACTGAAAGCGGTGTTCATACTTATTACGAGTGGGCTAAATTAAACAATATACAACACAGGTGTTACGATTCTATGCAAGCGTAATCGAAAAACTGCATGGAGAATCAATTAATATATTATTGGTACAAAGCAAACTAAAATATATCCCGCGACACCTAATGGGATAACCAGAGATAAAAAAATGTATGACATTCCCATTAGCAAATTTATAATAATACCACAAGTTTAGGCGTTACTATTATTCAATTTATACATCTTTAGGCAACTGAATAAAAAAGATTGTTGAAAATTTCTGATGCAACGAAATGCGAGCGCAACCAAATCAGAAATTTCACAGTATGAATTTAGCTGCGAATTGTAGTGAAATGACTGTACTGTACATCGGCAACTTCTCTCCTAAGAAGTTAAAAGCCCAAACTGCGAAATTAGTAATTTGATCGAAACCGAAGTATATGTATAGAGTTTTCACTTATGCTTGACGTTGTTCAAAATTAAAATAATAAAATAATCACAGTACGCTCGCAAAACTGTTCGATTAAATATCGTGATTTATGACACTGTACGTTACAAGTAACCATACAAGCACATGTATCAAAAATCTAAAGATAAATATTTCGACATTTGAAATAAAAGCTAATACTATAATAACTACACCAAGCTTCAGTTACCAGTTGTATCAGTAGAATAGAACCGAATAAAATAAACAACAGAAACAACCAATATCATATGCAGGATATTAAAATTAATTAATTAATGTCAATTTATATTTTGATAGGAAGATGTGCCTTTAAATAGGCAATAAAGTAAAAGCTATAAAACAAAAACAATTGATAAAAGCGGAGAAAGGACAAGCTCACTGGCTTAAGATCAAGAATTTACGTGTTTAAATTATTAGGTCAGATACATTCACGTTAATTTAGTTATAAAACAACAGTGCGGTCTTTATGATCAAATAATAACAAACATCGATTGGCGGAAATCCATAGAATACACCAGAACCAATTTTCGTCATTTAAACATCCTTTTTAGTAGGCTTAAAATATTTTTTTAAACATAAAGGATTCTTTTTTGTTGTTCTGTAACCAATTCGATACATAGATAGGTACCCAAGTATAAACTTTACCCCAAGTAGGTATATCCTTAATACTGAGTGTACAACTAAACCTACAATCACAACATCGGTTTAAATTTAGAATGTGTTAATGTTTCCTAATTAATATCAATCAGTTGGTGTTAGTTTTAGAACAAACATAATTTGTAAATAACGAACCAATTCATACCATTTTGGTCGTTATAATCATCTGTTTTAAACAACAAAAACAACATTCAAAATATTACCAACAATGAACATTTGGCTTCGTCGAAATGTGGTATTTTTTGTTTACTTACGTGGAATGTTCTCCACAGCCGTCGCATTCCGACTTCCTTCTAGAACATTTCTCCGGAGACTTATCCTTGACATCGGAGTTCAACATCGATTTTCCTTCAATGATCCGTTTAAACAACATAATAGCAACAACAGGATTTGTTGTTTTCTACAATTGTCGCGTTTGTGACGAATGTTTGATATGTTTAATACGGTCGCTGGTGGTACTTCGTAGGAACGATGTTCCATTAGATTGGCAGAGGAGCCAATTTCACCTCGACTGCCAAATCTACACTGCACTAGGACGTAACACAACCAACATAGGGAATTGATTCAATGTGCGATCGAATTGTTGAAACTCCGCCCCACTACGCACTATGCCACAGACTAGATAATTATTTTATTCGGTAAGAAAATTAAAAATGAAATAAACGAAATATAACAAAAATTAGCAAATGCAATTCAGGCTTCGTAAATATATGTGCTTAGATTGTACTTCAAGTTAAAATTACTGAAAATTTACTCAGCTCTCCTTTATTTAAACTGAGTAATGTCAATGGCGTACTGAATTAAAAGCAGTCTATGTCATTCAAGCTTTATTACTGTGCAAGAGCGAAATTATTTTTAATTCAAATTCAAAATTTTCTTGTCGCCTTTCTTATAACGATGGATTTAAATTTATTCAAATTAACCACTCATAATTAATTCAAATGAAATAAACTGCATTAAATGTAAATTTTTTATTCATTGTACAAGGATTTTCTTTATGTTTTTTATAAAATAATAGCGAATAATTGAAATACTTTATTTTTTATTCTTTGCTTTTGCTTTAGTTTCCAAAATTACGATTTATTATTTGTTCCTACGAAATAAAAAGCAAGAAAAAATAAATCCATCGGATAAACAAAAATAATTTGACTCTTGTAACATGTTCAGCAATAAAGGCCCATGTGCACGTGGAGAGCGCATGTCCACGGCGTGCATGTCCCGGCCCCGTGCACCCGCCCATCCCCCGCGCCAGCCTGTGATCACGAGCCCATAGCGTGCACAGAGAGCCGGTTTGTGCGCCATTCGTTCGCTAAATCACCGCTCGGCTGCATTGAAGCAATTTGCGTGCAAGTAAATAAATAACTGCATTCATTCTTTATAGCGATTTATCCTCTTTAACTGGTATACCTATGTTATACATTGTTATAATCACCGTTATTTTTACTGCAAACAGTTATGCCAAATTCGGATACTTATCTACATCTTCATCTATACAGGTACATAATCAGTCTACCTATTGATTTATGACCTGAATTAAAATATCTGGTTAGGTCCATCACACCTATGCATGATAAATTTTTTGATAGGTACCAAGACATTCTAGGGTTGTTTATTGAATTTGTAGTTTCTTATAGAAAAGGGTCCTAATCCTAGTCATCTCTCAAAGTAAATACAAATCTTAGATTACGATTACCAGATAGGTTGCGCAAGATGTATTATTTTAACGTTAATTATTAATATGCATAGTCTAAAATGTTAAAAAGTGTGTTGCACGAAGGTACGTTACTGAGATTCATATGTACGGTCCAACACTCGCGATTTCGTATTGCTTATGTTGCTTATGTTGGTGGGTACAGGCATCAGACTTTAAATTGCTTTCACCATACCGACGAGTTTTGTTAGTATTCATTATCAACAATATTTTTTGTTGATAATTAATACTCCATGTACATCGATATATTTATTTTAATCCTATTTATGTATTAAGTATAAAATGCTATGTCATTCCATAAATTTTGCTAATTACAATTTTATACTATTTTATAATTATACTAAGTAGTCGAAACTGGGTCATAAATTCAGCTTACTTTTCGTTTCTTTATCTCGCTAACACGATGACAAAAAATACATTACTGTTTTAGTGACTATATTATATAATGAAAATATTTCTCAGTTCCAATATTTAATAAATACCTACACAATTGTAAGCAACTGGGTGATTATAGCTGTCATGTGATGTAATGTCTACAGAGCGACAGCTGATTGAATAACCTTTTATACCATCTTGTTAATAGTCGATTCGTCGAGGAAAGAGATGACTGAACATATAAACTGAATGACCATTATAATATGCTGCACATGCAAAACCCTTGTTGTTTTATTATATCAATAAAATCCATATTTAGTATCATGACATTACACCGTGTAAACGAAGGTAAGTAACATTAGATTAATTTTTAATATAAATATCATAGATTTATATTCTTAAAAAAAGAACAATTTTGGATCCTCGTGGCAAATGCCTTTGAGTCTTAAAAGTATTTTTGTTACATTAAATAAAAAGCTAGCCCAAAACGTGCATTATTGTGCATGAGACTCCCACGCCACCGTGCTTTGAGTAGTTCGTTAATCTTGTTTAATTATTAAACCACATTATCGCTGTACCACGTCGCTGTAACGTCATCAGACTCGTGTATCGTGTTATTGTGCACGAGTAATACGTTGGATTCCCCTAATCACTCACTAGTCATTGTAAGTTATCCCTGTGTCTTAAACCAACTTGTAGGCAATCAATCTAGGGGCTATAATTGTTAACAAAGATTATTATTACGTTCAAACCATTAGTAAAAAGGTACTTACTGTTGAGTGTTCCAAAACTTTAGTACAATTTGGTTTTATTAAATAAAATAACAAGAACTAAATTTTATTTCTCGCGCCAATTTATACAAAGATGAAAATAGGCACGTAAGCAATAAACTATACACTAAAATTGATTTCACCAATTTTTCATGGACAGTTTATAAATC
>DWLR01003764.1:0-13032 GCA_018246295.1 Papilio alexanor hazarajatica
TATACCCCAACTTAATTTATAAATCGTTTTAGACACTGAAAGTGTAATTTTTTCTTAAATGAAAAATCAATATTGTAAAAGTCATCCACTTAAGTGTATACTCATTTTCTTTTCATCACATTTCTAATTTAATTTTTTATCAAAAGAAAATTGTGTAACGGCGGGCCCCAGTGAATTGACCGAGGCAGTTAATAAAAGCTCGCGAGAAAAAGACGCAAAGTGTAAGACAGAGTGAGATATATTAAGGAGCGACACAATTTATGTAATGCACATTTGAAATGAACAGCACTAAATAAAAAGTAATTCCAAAGTAGGGTTGTACTATCAGTTCTTATTTTTTTCTTGTAACAAATTCGAAGACTACATTATTTTTAAACATCCCGGATAGTAAATGTTTAACGCATGGAGTTTTATCTAATTTATGTACGGCTAGCAAAATAGTTGGACGTAATAGAGAAATGGTCTTGAAATTAAAACGAAAAATATTAACAAATGAGGTAAATAATAAGGTAAGAAAAAATATAGCTAAAATAAAATTCAGCGACTAAATGAAAACAAGTGGTAAATTGATCAATCAATCGGTTATTGCGGCCATGAAATATTGTACAAATTCATCTCTTGTTGCCTTACCATTATAAAATTAATAAAAGTTATCTATGTATGTGAGAAATATAACGATGAATTAAAAGTTTATTTTCGTACTTATTTGCGATATGTTTTTCAATTCATGCACTCATTTTTATGCAATAACTTTCATTATCAAACATAAATTAAAGGAACTTTGTGAAGTGACAACATTAAAGACGTCGTGATTCGATTTTTTGACCGTACCGCCTATCGCTATGAGTAAGTTATGGCCGCCGTAGGGTGAGTTACACCCTGCTTAGGTCACGTGGCCCGAGGGAGACGGTGTCATACGAAACACAATACCAGCGACAGAGACGGCTGACGCTGGGGCGGCAAGTTATCTTCGTTTCATTCAACTCACACTCCCGCGGCCTCAACGTCCGTATAGATCAATAAAACTACTTTATCTCTTTTTGGCACATCCCCATCCCGACGGCGACTTCCCAGAACGATACGCTGCGCTTTCGCCTCTAAAAAACCTAAATATTGCACAATATCAAAACAGCCAGAATCCAATACACTTTATTGTTAAGAAAAAAAGCGTGACAAATACCAAAAAGAACTTCTTAAAAGAAGTTCCTTTTGGAATTTGTCACGCTTTCTTGGCAGGAACCATTGTCTTATCAACATCGCAACATTCTTAAAAAATGGAACAATTGAACAAATTGTTCGACGTTTTTTAAAGTGTGCAATTGTCGCGTAAGAACCGTTTTATCCGTGTTTACAAAGGGAAAGCCATAAAATATTATTACCGAGCTATTAGTAGAGCCACAGGTAGGGCCGAGGCCCGGTCGCTAGTTCATTGCCTTAGTTCTCCCGGTAGTTGTAAAGTAATTGCGTTTAATTTTGTTCTGTGTTCTTGTTTTGAGTGCTCAAGACGACGTTACGTGATTTAGGTGGGTATAAAATATTTTATAGCTTGTATCTACGTACTTTCTAAAGTTAATCGTTTCAAATCTGAACTATTTAGAACGTGTATAACACCGGTAGTTGTAAATGGTAGTGTACGGTAAATCAGTTCATGAAGACGTGAGCATTTGGTATCGTCGGTAAATCTCTAATTCATGTTGCGTTATTAAAATTCTTTCAAAAAAACTAAGTAAGTTATATGGCCGGAATGAATTAAACATAATACGCGGCTCGTTTGTTCGCTATAAAATGCGTAATTGAATATTCTAGGACAAATGTGAAATGAATGTAACTGTATAGAACCGTTTCGTTGCAGGGACATCGTTTCACTTTTTTAATGCATAATGTTTGTCAAAGTCTATATAGGTACTTCAAAGTTAAATACCGGTAGAAATTATTTTAAAATTTACTTTTTGTTGTCTAACCATTTATGAAAATAACATTAAACTAGATAGTAATTAATACGAACAATAAATATGAAAGTTACAACTTTTACCGTTCTAGGGTTAACAATGTGACATTGCTACGTAAAGAATCTTCCGTAGTCACCTAATAAAGTAATTACGAGGCTACTTCTAGTACCGACCACGTGTTCAACCATGACTTCTATAAAGTTAGCAGAGACAATAGAATCTGCACCGTTTAATACCTTTGCTAATTTTATTTGGCAAAACTTTTAAAGATTAAATAAGGATAAAGTTATAATAAATTAAGGATATGTAAAAGATAAAATAAGGATAAAAATGTATTGTTATGGATGCGCCTACTATGTACCTTACTGCTTATAACATCGAACAAGAAGTTGTATTATGTTTTACCGCTTAATTAACAAGCAATGCTCTATCTTAATTTTAAGAATTTTCCCCTCAATACAACAATTTTCCGCCGTCTTCTGTGAGTCAAAGGTCCATCTGCAAAGAAGGTGCCGTAAGGATGAAATCTTCCTTTATCTACAAGATCTCCATTACAAGTACTTTCCTCCCCCATCAGAAGTTGTTAACAGTTGTGATCCCACCACTGCAAGTTTAGAATTCTGATGTATTCACATATTTATATATTTGCATATTATTTCGTAATAATGAGTTTCTGAATATTATAAATACGTGCCTTTAATAACTTTAACTCATGTAGGTATCCGCGTCTCGATAAATCACACGGTTCGTCCAATCATCGAGAATTCTCTCTAATTTATATTGAATTTATGAGCCTTGCACAAAATGCCTGAGCCGTCATTTTTCATTGGTGGAAATTCTAATAAAGCCTGTTCATGGAGTTTCTACTTAATTATAAATTTCAAGTGAACGTAATAAATCAAGTTGTTTCGAACTCAACGCCTTGATTTACGATTGTGTATCGTATTTGATAAGTGTGATTTGTGTTATTATTAATATATTTATACTTGTACACAACTATCGTTCAGAATTTCAAAATCACACCCTATAGAAGCTTATTTTTTGGCATTAATACTTGGCAGATCTGACACTCGCATTTGCTACTGTTTTTTTTAAACATTTTAATTATGATTCAGTTCAATAGGAAATAAGCCTTATTAGACTAGGGCTAATTTGCGTCAATATAGTTTTTTTTTTAGTTCCTTTTAATTCGTCATTCTCTGTATATGAAGTAGGTAATTATTTTTACGATAAAAATGGTGAATGCAATAAACTCATTTTTATTTATCGCTTTCTTCCATTCTTATATTACCAGCATCAAGATAATTCTTGAGCGGCTATCTGTCTTTTGAACCCCCGCTCTATCTTCGAAATCAGAAATCGTGACAAAACTGAAAATGACCCCATATATTATGTCACACGTGCTGTGTTTAGGGACGCTAAGAATAAGGTTTTTTTCTTATTACGACATTTAATATGGATGGCCAAATAGTCCAAGCGACTACTTACCGATATTAAATTATAGTAAAATGTATTATTTCAACCACTAAAAGAATAATCAGTCCTTAATCTGTTGTGAAGTTTGAATAAATCAAACAATTACTTTTGTTAGATCTCCAAAAAGTTTATGAGTTATGCTTATGTTAACTTGGTAGGTATATTTAAATTATATATAGGTACATAAGTAGATTCTTCAAATGCTTTAATTGCCGAATTTTGACCACCATCACCTCAGCCTATGAACTTTACATCCAGACACAAGACAAACAGATATGTTCACGCAGACAAATGTTTGTCCTGGGTGGGAATCGAACCCTCAACCTGCGGCGTCAAAGGCAAGTGTCTTACCACTGCGCCTACCGGTCGTCAATTTTGACCGATAATTTCATTTTCATGTATTAAATGTATTATATAACTTTAAAACCTTCCAATGAATTAAGTTGCTGGAACTAAAATTATCACCTAAATGTTGACTTCCTTTTATAAACTTTATTTTTATATAATGAATTAAATTAAGTATAAATTTGATACGAGTCTTCTAAAACAATACATATATAGGTATGATTCCGCCTCATACTCGCATCGGCGGTATCAAACAAAAGTTTGGTCACGCTTAATGCCTTTACGACTGCCGAGGGTGACATAAAGAAAATGAAAAACATTTTGTATTATTCTTGTTGCGCTCTTATCCCGCGCAACTTCTACTACCCCCGAGCAGCCATCTATACACGGCCAGATTGATCGTAACATTTTAAACGTATCACTTTAATGTAAACGCATCGATTCCTATGAACTTCTCCGTATTATACATTATGTTACTACGGCAAAGATTGTTAGCAATTCTGCAGCTGTCCGGTACAAAACATCGAATTTATCACTGCTAGTTGTGGAAATGTTAAATAAAAAAACTTAATCTTTAAATCCAGAAAAGTCATATATTATTCAACAGTTATTTAATCGTATATGACATGATATAAATACGATATATAGTTTATTGTGTCCTTTATAAACGTATTACTATGACCACTTTGTCGAATGACATAAAATAATTTAACAGCATTACATATAATTTCTAATATAGATTAAAATAGTTAAAAGATTTTCCCTACAGCATAAAAGTTTAACATTGTTCGTACAACACAACTAACCCAGAAGGTAACCCCTCCTCGAGTGTCATGGGCAATATATGTGATAAATTATTATAATCATATAATCAGTGTTTTTTTTATAATTTACTATTACTTGTTTGTATTTAAATATTGATTGCAAGGTGTGTAGTATGCCTAATATATACACACCCAAGAGCTTCCACTTCTATAAACGTCTGCAGAAACTAGTTTTGTGTTTCGCCCGATGCAACTATACTTTTAATATTTATACTGTGTGATCTATAACGACATTTCATTATGTATAAACATATTTACATTATGTTTTATAACTAACATTACCATATTGTTTATAAGTTGTATTTCTGAAAGAAATGTCATGACATGTCATTTCAAATTGTCCTACCATTAACCACAGTCAAGAGAAAAATAACGGATTTACAAAATCCAAAATAATAATAATAATAATAATTTGACATTTTTGAATATTGATAATAGCCTATTTAGGTTATATGAAAATGGATTTTTTTTTAATTATGTCAGTAGATAAATGATTATCAAGATGAATGTTTGCTCGGAAATTTCGCAAGTAGTTACATAACATATAACGTTGTGCACGAAAATTGTGTTGTAAGACGATGAAAGCTCTCTACGCTATAAACTTGTCAAGCAGCACTATTTCTGTTTGTTTTGCTTTGACAAATCGCGTCTCGCGGCGGCGCCATCTTGTGGCGTTCCATTCAAAAGAATCGCACTCAAAGACGCGACTTTATTCAAAGCGAGACTACGTCGCGACCAGAGAAATTGCACAAGCTTTATGACTCAGAATCATAACTAGGAAATTTGAAATAGATCGCATTTAATATTCCCGCATTTTCAATTCACTTAGACGTCAGATAACTCTGCTTGTTTAATATTAAGTTATTCATTTATTATGCTATGAAATTGCAATGTATTACGTAACTAAATGAACTTCTATGTCTATTTAAACCTAAGTGGACTAAAATAGATATAATTTGCAATCTGTTTCTGAGGTTCCAAATATGAATATGAAAGGAATGGTCTTATATGTCAGACACTATCCTCATAAACCTGTTTTTAATGGATTCGATTTATGAGATCGAAATATCAAATCTCATCGTTTCGGCACAGCAATTTCATTTCTTTCATGTGCTGCACTAGATTAATTTATAAATATGTGTATGGTAAGGAGCAAGTTCTTAGTTCTTCTGAAAATCGTCGTGTGTGGCTCGCGAGCATCTCTCCGTATCGTCTTTCTTGTAATTTCCTTTTAATTTTCTAGATAGTACTTCTGAACTGAATTCTTTCACTTAGAAAAAGAGTCGAGTCTTGCTTGAGCTTGTGATTGGAGTTAGGTTCTTTCTCGAAGGCGCTAAATATAAAGCCTTAGACAAATGTGATCTATGATAAACGTGATTTCGGTAACGAGCTTCGTTGACGTTGATGCATGGCCACGATTTTTGTTTTTCCTTGGAAATAGATATGAAGGAATAGTGCGAACACCAGGGCTTAATAAATAACAAGGATGAGAGATAGTTTATTGTCAGATCACGTGATTCCCGGTAGTAACAGTCCTCGGAATAAAGAACTAGACAAAATTGTTTTGCGTTATGATCCTTTTGTTCGTGACGTAGAGAAACTGTTTTCTTCCGTATCCCCATAACATACATTTTTCTTTTTACTTAATTTCAGTCTGTTTCACCCATAAATATTTATATAAATAAAATATATTCTATCGTTTGTGCAAATATACACATTTCCAGTATTTGTTTTGAAGTTGTTTTATAACATCATTTTTTCATTTCTCAATCTTATTGACAACAGATGATACAATTTTTATTTAATTCTTAGTTAGATTGTTTTTAATGAACACTATTGTTTTATTTAATATATAGTCTACCTCTACCACTCTACATCCATTTCTAATTAAGGTGCTTTAACAGAAAGCTGTTAAAGTACCTTAATTAAAGCTTATATTATGCTTTTGATATGCTAGTTTCCTCTTATATTAAAAGTAACATAAACCTTTAAAAAATTTAAACTTAAAAATGATAACAATTGATAAGTGATTAAACACTAAATATAATGCCATTATAATAGTAACGTAAGTTTCATATATGTAATTAAATTAAACGTAAAGTAGACACAATATACAAAACGATATACGATTACGATACGAGAAACGATTCAATAAGTAATTGTCTCTTAATTTTAATTACTTTTCTTTTTTAAAGAGTTTTGTTTTTTCGTTTAACCTTTAAATTGTTATTTTCAACTGTAAATATTACTTCTTGGAAAACATCGAATCAACGAATAGCTTCCTTAGTAAATATATTTCATTTTAGATGTTATACGATGGTGGTAGGCAGAGTTTTAATTTTTTAAGGTTCTTATACACATTTCTTTCTTTCTTTTTATAATAACCATAAAGCTTAACTACACATTAATTTGTAAAGCATATATCTAAGCACGCATTTAAATCGATTTTAGATCTGAATATTTTTAGAAACATTAGTCAAAGTGATATTCACTTAATTTTAATGCCATTTAAATAAATGCATTGTTAATATTATCTTAGGTAAGGATAGACCGACTTGGGACCACTCCATTCGCGTCTGTATAAATTGCAATGTTGCCAACTCAATCTCATCTTATTTCCTTGGCATCGACGCCGACAACCGCTTCGTGATTTACTGCCGTGTACCAACCTACAAAAGTTTTTGGGATTAAATAGTTTTTCTCGTTCCAATATTTGGCAACAAAAATATTTTCTACTTAATTTTTTTCCGCGTTCTGAGTCTATTTTAAAGTCTACTTTATTTTTTTAACCTTCCTAAAAAAGGTATTAGTGTATTTTTAGTCCGTTCCATTCCTCGCCTATTGATATCTGACTCAAAATTGAGTATTCTTGCTTACTTCTTTTAAATAAAATAAATGTTGCGCAAACCAGTTAGGCGGCAAATAAAAAAAATCGTGGATAAACCCAAACTAAAAATATATGCTATTTTATATTTTGTATTATTCAAGAGCTATGTAAATAATATTTTATATGACCATAGTCACGGTGAGATCTTGAAGGCTGTTCTACGAGATCTTTATCATCTAAAACAAGTTTCTTGTGTGTCCATACACCTACTCAACTTAAATTCCGAACATAATAAGCTTACGTATATGTCACCTGGAAACATTAAACTCTATGTTTAAACTTCGTACAGTCAATAAAACTAGCTAAAATTCAATGTGATACAAAGTGTTTGTACTAACCTACCAGGAAACATCCCGGGTACATTAAAAAAATGTAACCAGTTTATTTTTTCCTGGTGTTATATACTATTAATAGAAATAAATACTCCAACTTTGAATCTATTATCTGTTATGTTCATCAAGTGTCCCGGACTAAATTTAAAACCACACTGATAGAAATCCGCGAGCTTCAATAAGAAGCTTGCAATTCAGTTTGGTCTACTATTCCGAACACGCTGTCCTTGCAAACATATATACGTGCACGCTTAACCTACACGCGTTAATGTAATGTTTGAACCCGAAATAGTTTGTACGGTACAACCCTCGCATACCCGGCCTAATGGTGACATATAACAAAGTGTTACGGAAATAAATTGGATGAGCAAGAAAAAAAGGAAGGATTATCTAGAACGGTCCGGACGCATTCGCCGCGTCCAAAAATAAAATTAATGTGTACAGTGTGAAAGTTCATTTCGGCGACAAATGGCTGCGCATGCACCGCCGACACGAGCTTCCGCGTAAACCGCGATGCATTTGAAAGATATGCCGGAATATATCCGAACAGGTCACGAGGTCTTCTCCGTATGTTTTGAAGTTTTTGTTTATAAAAACAAACTGTTTCTGTAACTAGAATACATTTCTGTCTCAACATATAATTACATACTTGCTTCTTTTAATCGAAATTATACCAATAAAATAGATTATCGACTTTGTAACTTACAATAGTGTGGTTATTACGCAGGAACTTGAAACTTAGTGCAATAAGTATATCCTACATATAATATACGTTTATACCAAATTGCACTGCGCTACATCGAGTTACCATGTAATGATTATTCATTTGGGATATCTTGATAAATAAACAATTTAATATGGATAAATAGTCAACAATGAAAAAGTACAGACAAAAATGTAGAGTTGTATTTTGTTTTCAATGTGTTCTAAGCGCGACGTACAAAAGCCTGCAAATATTTGGAGTAGGTAACTTTCGGTCGGATTTTTTTCCCATCTTGTCATGTTTTGTGAAATTTACGCGCAGCTTAAAACGTCTAAATTTTAGCTTGGCCCGTCCAAAATCCTGATTTACAACCGGCGCGGGGGGTGGATCGGAATTCTGCGCGAAAAAACTCTTCAAAATCTTTTTTAATATGTATATTTTTAAATCTTTTACATTTTCACAGTCACATACGTATGTAAATAAAACATAATATCTTTTCCACGAATTTAATACATAAATATAACTCAAGATATCAATCCAACTATATCACCGACACCGATCGATTTTTGACATAATTCTCAACACACAAGGGTTGCTTATTCTTAAATAAAATAATTAAAAATAAATGATGTTTTAATGTCCGATTTACAGAAATGAAACCACTGATAAAACCATTTTAGAATATTTTTTTTTAAATTGCTTCCCTTCAGGGAGCCATGAAAATCGTTTCAGTATTAATGTTTGTATCGCTTTTTGAACAATGAAGGAAACAGTAATGGCGCGCGCGTTGTAGGGAGCACACGTCACTCGGGGCCGCATACGACGGGTGGGGATGAGAATTGATAGCCACTCCGCGCAGGTAAGGGGTAGGATGATCCCTCGCAAAAGCAGCCTTTGTAAACGAAACTTGGAAAACGATAAAGAGATCCTTAGATTATTATGCATTTAAAAACAAATTGCCAAACATACGAGACAAAGCAGATTACTCATTAAAGATGACGTATTTATTTATAATCTGTTTTTATAAGAGTAAGATGACAAAGAACAGGTAAGATTTACGTTCGACGGACGGTTTGGTCAAGTTTTCAATTTATTTCAAAAAAGCAATTAGGATAGCTATCTCTATTAGCTATCCTATTGGCTAAGTTGCTCGTGTGGCAAATCATAGGCGTGCCCTACGTTTTTCCGTTGTATATTTAACTTATTAAGATTGTTATGATATATCCTATTCAAACTCTTGTTGATTAAGATTCTAAATCAATACTTAATCTTAAAATTTTACTAAGATATCTCAACTTGTGGATTGTGCACTGGTTTCTAGTGGTAATCTTCTAACAATTTTCATGTAAATTTAAAGTATTTTCGCATTCATCTAATATGCGTTAACGAATGTAATAAAATGTACGCGTCAGTGGGGAGCGTCGGGCTCTGAGACAATTTGCTGCTCCCGCCCTCTCTAAGCCCACCTATGCGTCTTTCTTATTGCTGGCTAAATCTCGAATATACAACGAAGATTAATCCCGTTGAAAGAAAGGGTACGCCAACCCCTTCCCGCTCCTAGAATGTGAAGCAGAAATATTTAAAATTGTAATGCACTCTATCGAAACATGCATTTCTTATGATACTTAAAACACATTCTTGATAAAATAAAATAAAAACTGCCTCATTACGATTACGCGTTTGTATAAATAGTTTTTATGAAATAAATATATTTATATTATCATACTGTTTACTGACAGCAATAAGATTAGTGTTAAATTGGAGCTAAGCATTTATAAAATCATTCCCGAAAAAAATAAATCATACTATTTAATTCTTGGGACGTTTAACTACTCCTTTTGAATTATCAGGTCGTGAGAGCTTATATTTCTGTTTTACTGGTTATGTAAGTCGGTCGATATTAATTACACCCAAGGCAGAATACTCGCAACCCTTATCAAGGAAAGACGCCAGTTTTTTCTCTCTTGGTTTTCCCAAATAATTTATTTAGCGAGCCGCCGTCAATTTATCTCTGTGGGAGCTAATTTCGCGTCGGCCCGGTGGCTGGCTGGCGCATGCTGTAATTCAACAAATTGCGCGTCCTATTGGATTTATGGGCCTTCGCACTTGACGGAGCGCTCGCTTCCCTTCTTCCATTGTTCTTGATGGTGGATCCCTGCTGGTCAACTGAAAAAAAATCAAGATAAACAAATATGAAATGAATTATTGAATGTATATCAGATGATTTCATTTGTTATTATTAATCACTGTTAGTCATTAGCATAGAAATATTATAAAAAAAAATAATAAGCTCACTTGTCTTTCACAAACATAACCGGAGCATGTATGGTTCCAAACCTACAGACGTTACTCAAATGTTATGCTTTTGAACATTACTCAAATATTATGAGGAGCAAAAAAGAGGTTTTGAGCATAATTCCAGTGTTTGCAATTTAAAAAAAAAACACCATACACGAGGATGGTACGCGGTACTTTAGTATTAGCCTGTTCACTCTTCTCTTGATGATGCCAGTCATAGGACCGAAATATGTACTGATTATATTTTAGTAGTATTACTAAAATATACTCAGTACACATTTCGAACTATTATTAGTATTAGTATTATCTGAGTGGTGTATGCACACTCTTTGTACAAGAGTAGGTTGTAACACAATAGCATCAATTATTCGGTTGGCGTTCCTCTTTATTGCTTTCGCTGGAGAAAAGGTAAGCTCTATTCAGGCTTGACTTCTAGAAGCAGTACGTGACATAATATACACTATTTTTTAAAAATATAATTCTTGCATGGTCAATCTGAATGCTTGAAGCTTGAATATTATTATTATTATTATCGATTTACTTTTAAATTTAAGAAATCTACAAAAAATCAATCTTCAAAATATATTTTTTTTGTTTTATGTAGGTTTTAATCAAATACCGTTATTTACCATTTGCTTCTATGCTTCTTTTACGATATAATTGTATTTCCTTTTATCAATTTTTTTTTACACAAGAAGGTCGCAAACGAGCAAGCGATCACTTAAGGGACCACTACCCATAGGCATCTGCAACAAGCATTTAGAAGCTGCAGATGTATTGCCTACCTTTTATAGACAGAGCAAAGAATAGATTGAAAACTGACATTTTATTCTCCTATCAGTCCACTTCCCCGTCAAATTCTCTTTTCTTTCCCATCCTTTCCTTATTAGAAAAGGTGGGAAAGGGACGAGAACTAAGATGAACGATAAAACTTCTACTTCAAGCCTGTCTTCTGTGAGGTCGTGGTATTTCACCGGTCGAGCGGGCCATTCGTGCAACAGATCAGATCGTGTTGTTGCAGACTCTACCATTGTTGAATGTAACAATGTAACTAAAAGATCACAGACGAAATCTTCATTCATTTGTCTTCAATACCCTGTTATCAATTATCAGGTGTAGGCGTGCAGAGGTTTCTATTTTCATTCTCTTAAACTTTTAATTTAGTGCTAATTAGGTGTCTTGATACTTTCTGGCTAATCCAAAGATATACCATATTTGTTACCAGTATCCTACTACTTTCATAGTTACATTTCTCACTTTAATAGTATTAGTTGAGTGTATGATATTTAAAGAATTTAAGTCACAATAACTCCTTCACATTCGAAGATGTTTTTATCAGTCCTCGTTATTCGCTTCAAAGTTTAGCAGATTTTAAATTTATTACAGAAATAAATACAATTGAAACTAAGACTTGGATACGTATAAGTCGAGCTGAGTAAGAATACAAGGCGCGAGCCGTTCTGTTATGTGTTTCTTTCTGCTGACTGCGGACGGCGGGCGGCGGCAGGCGTCTCTCTCGCGCCCGCCGCTGCGAATGGCCCGAATCAGCATGAAGCAACCTACTTAGAGCGGAGTTTACCGCCTATTTTCGCCTTTAACATTTTACGCCTTTTTAAGTTAATTAGTAAATTGACAACAAGTGCAACCCAGAGTATTGGAATACATCTTATATCAATAAGCACTGTGTAGTTTTATTTTCATCTACTCTTTTATTCTTTCCTGACTACTCTTGGAATAGAATTGGATACCACTCATGTATCCAATTGAAGTAAGGTCGAGGAATCAAAAGCTTCAGCCGGTAGTACAGATTCTAGCTACAATATCCTCGATTAATGCGACACTGAGTTTAGTTGTTCTCTAAGTCTGTTAAGTGTTAGTTATCACTAGACTTATGATTTGAGTATAGGACTTAGAAGATCTATAATACTTCTCTAAAGAGTAGATTCGTTTAGAGTCTAAACGATTTTTATACGCACGTACTGAGACCTGGATTAATTTCGCTCTAAGTTTTGTCTACAGTAGTCGTATTGCTATCGGTCTAATAAGTCCCTTGGAAGATTTTATAGCTTAAGATTTTAAGCGTATAAAATAGTTACTTTATGATTATAAAATAGTAATATCAGGTTGGCAACTAATAAACTCGCCATCTCACAGTACAAGATTATTTTATTTTTTAGAGAACTAAATACAATTATTTCTCAATAATGTAAGCACCATC
>DWLR01003765.1:0-13029 GCA_018246295.1 Papilio alexanor hazarajatica
TAAATATAATTCGTTTCTAGCCATTACAGCCATTTTTCGCGCAAACTCAGAGAGGTGCGATTTTTGTGACGCTGAGTATATATATATAGTATAACTAATTTAATGTTATTGCACTGAAGCAAAATTGTTTTACTGCAAACAGTAGGAAGCCATAGCATAGGTAATAACTACGTGTACGAGTAATATTACCTGGTTACGTAAAAGACCATACCACTTACTTAAACGAACAATAGTTAATTTAATAATAATAAGCGTAATACGCAATATAAAAAACAGTAATTTTAGAGACTGCCCCCATTGTAAGGAGATTCCTCGCTCTGTGACCCTGACCACTGGTTGACTTGAGTCATAGGAACTTCGCAGCCAGTGCCATACTATTTTATAAAATATATGTTAGATTATCCATCTTTTGTAGATTTTTTTAAAATAAATTATGTATAAATAATTAAAATAAAGTAATAAATATAATATTAATAAACCCGACTGACCCTCTGTGATACCCTATGACACTCTGGGGAAGAATAGGAATCGATGACACCTTTCTATTCAAAATTATTTAATCTGTTTAGGGCACAGGAGGTTTTTTGGTGGACATTGTGCTACCTCTCGTGACTATACCGTGGATGGATCAGAGGAATCTTCTTTATTTTCCTTCTTCTTAATTTCATATTATATTTCGTAGTAATCGGATTAGATTACAAAAACTGTAAGTAGATTTACTTACATTTATATTCACTATTATATTATCTGTTACTATATAACGTTTAAAGCCAAGGACCTGCAGTACATAACAGTACATAAATTATGTTTAAGTTTTTTTTTATATGGCTACAGGAAGCTACAACGGAACAAACACACACACATACGTACTGAAAAAAAAACATTACCTACCTAGCCTGTCAAAAAGGTTCATCAAAAATTTCCGAAAATTCTTACTTCTCATGTAAATGGAAAACACATAGGCTCTCTTTGTTAAATCTTCAACCAATTAAAAATTCAAAATCAATGTAAAATTCACCTAAATTTGTCGCACCCGCGGAAGGAAAAGTGTAATTTTGACGACAGTATTTAATCAAGAGACGTAACAAACATAGGGGGGTGACAATTGCAGACACTGAAAAACAGAAAAGAAAGAATTCTTTTCACTGCGAAAGGCAACAATAAAAGAAAGAAGAAAAAAGGCCAGGAAATGGAAGTGACAGATCGTCGACAATGGTGAAAAGTCACACCTCTTGTTTACGGGACGGCGAGCACGGCTGAATTAGCTATCATTTACTTAAGCACTTTATATAATTAAGCGGAATGACTGTTGCCCCAACTGGGGGTAAGTCGACATATTCTTTTCACGGCCGTCTCTAATTGAGCCTCTTGTTGGCTGTGCTATTCGCTAAAAATCATTTGATCTTTCAGTTTACTTTTCGCACTACACTTTTTGCTTAGTTTATTTGTTTCTTTTCGTTAAAGTCATGTTAGGTTCGTTTGTTCTGTTGATATAAAAAAGTAAATTGTCCAAACCTTATCTAAGTGATCAACATTGAATAGTTAAAATATACAAATACGCACATTATTATTTTAATTTTTAATAACTTAACTTAAAGAATAAACACCTCTTACGTACTGTTCAAAATTGTGTTTGGGTTTTGTATTATACGATAATAATATATACATACCTACTTCCATACCGACACCGGTCGCCAACCGTGGCGCAGTGGTACTTGCGTTTAACGCCACAGGTCGTGGGTTCGATTCCCACACAGGACAAACATTTGTGTGCATGAACATGTCTGTTTGGTTGAGTCCATACTCCAGATATAAACAGATGTGTAGACCATCGGAAGACGTGCAGCAGCGTCTTTTTCTTAGTACGGTAGAACAAACTGCGATCGCCAACCCGCCTGCCAAGTGTGGCGATTATGGCACAATTCCTTCCTTATGATGCGATCAATGGTGGAGGCTTATGTCCAGCAGTGGTGGATCATAGGTGCGGCTAGTACGAATAAATAAAATAAAATTATTCGTATACTTTCAACAATTCAGTTTGACTTGATAAAATGATTACATCCTCTGATTTTTTTAAATCATCGCACTAATATATTACATGGGCCATGCTTTCTTATATTCATTAAAATTCTTATATTAATTGACTTAAAAATCTCAAACGGCCCTTCGAGCTTGTTTTAAAACCTAAATCAATTACAAGTGGACGCCGTTCACTTCGTAACAATGTACCACGAGAATTTTCATTAATCCCCTTTGCATCTCGAATTAACGAATCGATCATAATTGATTAAGTATGGCGTACACTAAGGCGCGCCACAAAAGAGTCCATTCGGACCACCTCCGAGGAAAACAAAAACACGCCTCTTCCCTCCCTTTTTGACCGAGCAGTGGTAACGGTAAAATCTGGCTTTGTTCATTTACTCGGTAAACCGATAATTTCATTAAACAACAAAGTGGGACTCGTCGGGAGCTCTCTGTAAACACGGCAAGAAGCCAATGTCCCCTAAGATGCGAAAATCATTCCGAGAAAAAATTTTAGGCCCTCGCAAATTAAGAATCTTCTCCCTTCTGTTTTGGGTTGAAGAAATTGCACGAGATACATGTTTGGTAAATAATGACAATAAATTGTAGTACGTACGCTTCTGAAAGCTTGTTAACTAAAATAAGCAAATGAAAATTACAGTAGAGCTATCGATAAATTTGCCTGATACAAAACATTTTCTAAAACAATTTCTAAATTAATTTTATAAAATAATCTTTTAATTTTAAAACAAAACCGACTTAAAATTTATACAATTTTATTTATAAGTCATTATAAATAATTTGAATGACTGACCGGCTGGCGCAGTGGCAAGACACTTGCCTTCCGTGCCACAGGTCGTGGGTACGATTCCCACCCAAGACAAACATTTTGTGTGCATGAACATGTCTGTTTGTCTTGAGTCTGGATGTAAAGACCACCGGAGGATGGGCAGCAGCGTCCTTTTCTTAGTACGGTGAAACATACTGCGATCGCCAACCCGCCTTCAAGCGTGGCGATTATGGCACATTTCCACCCCAATGATACCATCAATGGGGAGGATCAAAATTAAATAGTCTTTCCAACAAAAAAAATGAAATCTGTTCATAAATGTCGAAGTTATGCGGTAACAAACATAAAAAATACAATCCAACTGTTTTCCTCCTTCTTTTTTGAACTCGGTTAAAAAGTATCGCGACGACACTGAAACTTTAGGACTAATCGGCAATCGTTTCGCAAACCCTATTAGAGTGAACTATTAAGATATTAGAATTGATATTGAACGCTGTTTCTTCATAGTAACGACACAAATAAATTTATTTGAAATCGTAAAAATATAAAAATCTACACAAATACTTGGTTAAACTGAACATCGAACCAACTAATCTACCGAATTCGAATACCTCGAATAAAAAAATATACTACTTCTTAGATGGTCGTATCTTAAAAAAAGTAAGCAAGGAATATTGTATTTAATTTTGGCTAGTATAATCCTAATCGAGTACCGGCGAAGAGTATCGGCTAATATTGTTCGCGTAACCTAAAACGTTCGCATTCCGAGCGTTAAAAATATCACAGAGTAATTTGGAGCATTCGCTCGGGCTACTCGCATTAAAGTTAGGTAGCGGGCAAATTAAGCCCGGCCCCGATATATTGCGTTTGTTCTTTTGAAGCCGCCAGTGAAGGGTTAAACCAAGAATGCTTTGCTTTTTACAGTAGATCCAATAAACCGAGGGCGGGGATCGGTACGTAGGTCGGCACAAGTCGGACAATCTAAAACTTTCATATATTTGTCGAGTTATTTCAGCGGTATACTTTGGAAAGATGAATGAACCTTTAAGCGTTTTAAAAACATTTTTTAAATAGTACAGCTTAACAGGGATTGTATTCCTCTACATTTATGTTATTGGTACAACATTTAGTAGTAACATATATTTGTATAGTTATTGTGTTGTCTTATGAATTAAGTTATTACTTACTGTAAGAGAATGCCTTAAGACATTAAGTTCGCCCTTTGTGTACAATAATGAAGTGTGTATAAATGAAATAAATAAATTGGTCCGAATCAATCATTCAATCAGCTTATATAAAGTTGCGTATCGCAGCAGTAAGCTAAGTATTGTTTTAAGTATTATCGAACTCTACACGATAAACTTGAAATAAGACATATTAAATTCTTTTTACTTTCGGTCCGACAAACCTCTTTTAGTTATTCAGATTTTTTAGTAAATCATCTATGAAAATAATTTTATTTTCAACATTGGAAAACATTCTCACATATCCCAACAAATACTCGTTATTACAAAAGTCAATGAATTATACGTCAGGTAGGTAGGTAATTAGACCGAAAATACCATTAAATTAATAAATAAAAAACAAGAGCTCGGCCCCATCTCACCGGGACGCGTGGCCCCTCCGTCGAATAAATTTATGTAAAAATTTTCATTAATATTTTTGAGGCCGAGCGTCCGCCTGCCCTTGGGAGTGGAAATCGAGTTCGCGGTCGCGATGGAAAAATGCAAACCAAAAATTATGGGGTCCCTCGCCTTGTATTCGCTTATGAATACCGCTCGTACCTGCACACGCCTGTTTCGCTCTCTATACGACCCATGCGAAACCAACACAAGTCAAATAAAATTGTCAATATTTTGCAGTGAGCAATTTTTTGTTACATTTCTAATTTAGAGACGTTTTTAATACAAATATTTTGTTAACTTTAACTGAAAACTCGTTAAAATTTAACTAAAGTGATCAAAGGATAATTTACGATAACGATTTAAAATTAACCAAGTCAAATGAGTAATTTGCTACAAGTTATTATGACAGGGTATGGATTATACTCAAATTTAGCATTTGCATATATATCAACATTGTATAAAAGACGAACCGATTGGCGCAGTTGGTAAGATGCTTGCCTTTCACGCCACGGGTCGTGGGTTCGATTCTCACACAGGACAAACATTTGTGTGCATGAACATGTCTGCCTTGTGTCTGGATGTAAAGACCACCAGAGGACGGACAGCAGCATCCTTTTACAGTGGAACATACTGCTGTTTGCTAAGCGTGGCGATTATACCACATTTCCCTACAATGATGCGATCAATGGGGGACGCCTATATCCAGCAGTGGAGGGTCATAGGCTGATATGGAGATTGTAGAAAAGTATATAAAATAAATCGACCGATACAATCAACTCTTCCTCCAGTCAATTACTCCTCAAAATTACGTTGTGCGTTTTAAGCATCAACATTAGCGATTGTAACTTCATAAAAAATTCTTGTAATTTTTGATACACACCTGTAATACTTCATCGTTGGACCATTGACAAATATGAAAATAATAAAGCTCACAGGTATAATCAAAAGAAGTGAAATAAAACAGTCAAACAAGCAATAGATAAATAAAAATTCGAGTACCCGAATACCTTTACGTATTATGTGAAATTTAAGGAGGGTGACCTTTCCTGGAGTAGTTTTCCTTCGACCCCAACTTACAAAAAAGCGTCCGGTATGAAGGACGCCCTCTCTCCCCGAGATTATGAAAGATTTGTGAGTCGCGGAGTGGCGCCGGCGACCGCTCGCTCTGAGCTTAAGAGATTTAAATCGCTCGCTCGCCTGGAACGCCAGATACAAACAGATTTCTTGCTCTCCCACGCTCAGAAACGATATCTTACGACAGGATAACTTACGGCGGAAATATTTGAGGTCGGGAAATATTATCATTTAGTTCATACATAGCGGAACTTGGTTTTTCATGTTTTATTTTTGTAAGTGTTGTTTTATTTAGTATTTATTTTAGTCTAGCGAAACCCCCCTTGTTCACCCAATCTTAATTGTCAAATCCTCAAAACCTACATCTGCATAAAAAAATTAATACTCTCATTCTTTAATGGTAGTTTGGATAGATAACAGATGCTTCCTTCTTTTGCTTCTTTTCTTCTTCTTCTTTGAAATGCAGTGAAGTTTGTGAATTGGTTCAGTCCAGGTCAATCAAATGTTGTTTTCAAATAGTTGTATAACGGTTGAAAATTTATAGTTTTGCGAGTTTTATAAAACTGAAAATCGTGTAAAATTTGTTTGAAATAGGATAGATTCTGTAAGCATGATAAATTTTGGGGCTTAAACGCATTATTTCCATTCGTCTAGAAGTCACAATGCAGGCCAAATCTGCACGCGATATCTCTCTGCAAAACCTGTAAATCTTCGAGGCATTTTTATATTCGCAGCCCCGACTCGGAGGGCTAAGCGAGTCGGGCCGAGATTATATCTTGACACTTGATGGATGAATGGTTATTGGATCTCTACATTTTTATCATTTTGATACAGTCGCTAGGGCAAGGTGAACTACTGTTTGCTTACTATTTAATATTTGGATATTTAGATATTGATTTTTCCTTTTTAAATCGGATTAGATACATATACAACATGTAAAACCCAAAATAATACCAAAGGTCACATTTTTAAAGTCTATATGTTGAATTTATTGATTTTGAAATTTATAGGGTAAAATAAAATAAAATGCACTTAAACCCAATCCAAAGGCGGATTTCTTTGCCTGCTATCACAAATATGTATGTATATATTATATACTTTTGAGCCATAGATTTTTTTTCATCAGTCTTTCCGCATTTATAGTTTCAGTGTGCGCAAACTATTCTCTTATGTTTAAAAAATCATCAGAGCTACTCCTAAACGTAAGAAAGAGTTTCATAAAAATTGTTTATTAATGGTAGTGTATGTAATTATTTTTCAACGAGTTTGTAAAATATTTTAAATCATTAATTGAGAGAATTTCATTTCTTAAGTATTGTTAGGTTTATTTTACGCATAAAACAATACTCAAAAATAATTCTCAAGATTTGAAAATCTATATATATAAACAAACAAACATCTACTGTAGAATACTCGAATGTAACTAATTTTACACACGTAGCACCATATGAAATAGGTTGGATTGGCAATGTTCTTAGCAAGCGGCACTGTCTGACACTGCGACCCGATCGTTTGCACTCTTTACTACACCCCTATCTCACACTTCACCTGACATTTATGGTCTGCAAAAAAATAATATTATGGATGTAAATTTTTCAATCGTTTTATAGTTATGTACCGATGACGATGATGACTTCAATAAAATACTATTTTGACAACAGCTATTGTATAGTCAATTATATCCAAAAGTTTTAACGCCTAATATTATGTAATGAGAAACAAAAAACGTAAATACTCACTTAATTTATGTAATTATAATAGTAAAAAAAAATTATATGAGTGATACATATATACCTACAATTATAGATAGGTTTTGCTGTATTTTATTAAAATTAAATTAAATATATACACCTTGAATTAACTGGTAGGCCATAACATCCACCATTCGATTTTCATAATACAATTACGTCTACTTTTTCCGAACTAATAACATTATGAATATTCCCCATTTTGCAATAATAATACTTTTTTTGCAGTCCGTACGCGCGTAATCTTCCAACCGCTTTGGCGCGCCCATCATACGCGATATGTTCTGAAAAATGCCGCGACCGCCGCCGCGCGCGTTAGCGGAAACATATCAATTCAATTTCCAAAACGCTCCGTAGAGTACCGTGAAATAGGGCTGTCATGTGCTAAATCATGGGACTCGAGCGTGATAAACATATCGGAAGGGTTTATGTTTTATTAGCTATGACTAAAGATTTTATCGAAATAACGCCAATTCTTTAAAGAAAAAATTTTTCTCGGAGAATTTAAAAGGAAATGTTATAGAAACTGGTTCTTTAGATGTATATTTAACTTAGTTTTAGTACAAAGTATTAAATACTGATAAATGGTAATCACCACGACTCCCTGTCATTGTGATCTCGCAATAGATTCAAAATCTTTGACTCGAAATTGTACTCAGTAATTATTTAATTCAATATCATAATACTTTGTCAGAGATGCTGTGTTAAAGTTATTAAAATGGCAGAATTGCCTGGTTTCAGAGGCGCTTGGGCTATTGAAATGGACTGACAATGTACCCAATCTTAAATCCCAAGGGTTATCTTGAGATGTATAGAGTCAACTGTACAGCAGATACACTAAATTACGACTAAACTCACGTGTAGTCCGGTGTACGTACCGATTAGTTTCACCGTGTTGCTAAACACAAAGCGGAATAACATCGAAATTACTGAAGATAACATTGTGTAACAAATAGTGTAAACATAGTGACACAGACACTTCGGTTTCGTGCTTATATCGTCGCCAGCGCACACATGGACTAACGTGCCCCGACGCCCCCCGCCCAGTCGAGTCGCTAGTTGCGCAGTTCAAGGCTTGACGCGCCTATGAATCCAGCCCAGTAATCACACACCTTGATGAAGGCCCCCGACGGGTCTAAAACTAGTTAGTACATACACCGGACTACATGTGAGCTTAGCCGTAATTTAATTAGTGTATTAAAATATGTCACGAAGATTTGAATAGTAGAAAAATATTTTGAAAAAAATAAATATAAATATAAGTTAATAACCATATTTACTGTTTCTGTGCGATATTGCGCCATGTTGATTTTAGAAAATCCACACTGTAGGTCGTTCCTCAATTAACTCAGTCGCTGCTAATAAGATAGAAAGAGCCCGCCTCAGTAAATATTCATCGCGTCATCTACGGCTGGTTGGATATAAAAATTAAAAATGCACACGCGCCGGCGATGCCTTAAGGAAAATATGTTAAGCCAAGCGAATATTTAGTTAAAATTTTAAATGGCTCTGTACTTTTACCCCTCTTCTTATTTCTTCTCTTTTTTAAATTTCAAAGAGTTTTAAGTAATTTTTAGTAAAAATTTATGTACCTTCTTATATTACCTCACTACGATTTTAATGTTAAAGAAATCGCCAAATCAGTGATTATTATACTCAATCTACGAGTTTTTTGAAATCACTTATATCTTTTTAAAAATATTAATTTATTCACAAAAATATACAACACAATCACAAACAGATATAAGAAACAACAAAGACATAATTGTTATAGATTATCCTAGTTACTTACAAAGTCTCTTTAATCTAAAAAAATGATTACACAGTTACCAGCAACACAAGTATCTATCTATCAATAGATGGAGAGATCTAATATCCCAGTCATAATTGAAGCGAACGTTCTTCCAAACCCATTAGGTGAAGCTCGTAGACTCGTTGAGACCGTGAGGTAATGAACTCACATTATAAATGCAACGAGGCATCGCCTCGCCGATGCACCGCGAGCGCACTCCGACGAGAAGAATTAATTCATTTGCATGTAAAACTTCACCTACGGTAGTCTACTGAAGATTAGGTATGTAAGACTAAGTATGGATCGATAGGGGTTACTAGGGTCGTGTCGGTAGAACTTCGAAGTTGTTCTATAATTCTATATTAATTTGCGATTTTGCATTCATTTCTCTATTAACTGTTATTTGTCTGAATAATTCCGTAACCGATATTGTCCGACGTAATCAGATCCTTTATGTATAGATGAAGAGATGCAAATTGTCCGGGTTAAATTATGTGTACAAGCTAACAAAAAAATCAAAAAGTTACGCACATATAAGAAGTATATACGTGACTACAAGGTGCGATCTATAATTTATAAAAATACAGAGATAGACCGAGAAAATCATACAGCGAAAAAACATAGTTAATGTTACGAAAAACAAGACTTTTGCCAAAGACCGATCTAAAACGTTTGCAAACGTAATGTTTGAGAACAAATCGTATATATTAATTTTAATTATTTCTAACTTAGATTAAATTTAAAATGTAAGTGTTGCACTAAAACAAAACAAAATTCATACAAAAACCGTGTGTTTGCAGATTCACAGCACTAAACCGCGGGCCACAGCACCTGCATTATTCGCCGGCGCTTTTAATGGGATCGTTGCGGTCCCCTCATCTGAGACCTCTTTCTAATTCCACGTACTTCTCTCGAGGAGCACTTTTTAGACTCATTTCGCGCCTCTTGAGGACAATCGGATGCAGAATGAAGTCTCCAATTTGTTAAAACGGAAGAATACGTTTTTGCTTGAATGGATAAGCGTCTAGAGTATTGCATGTAAAAAAAAAACAGATAATGTCTACCATATCCTATTTTTTTTTATTTTATTAATTGGCATATTAAAAAGTTCTGTAAATGCTTCTGTCCGTATGATGATATTTAATTGAAAGGAGATTTTATTATAAAACTACATGTAATATAAGGAGGACAATAATATAAAAAGAAGGTGAGTTTCAAATTATGAGAACACATTTTATATGTACAAACACTCTAAGTACACTCAAAACTCGCGAGGGCTTGATCAAGCCCAGAGGGCGACACTTATCATTGATATAAAGTTTTTTTGCTGTCCATAACATTTGCATAACTCTTGTACATTCTATCGTAGCTCGCCTCGATGCCTTGAGGCGGCCGTAGGGATCTGCCTACTTTGTAAGATCATTTTCAGACTTTACGGAACTCGTGCCGTCTACGGGGACCTGTAAAACGCAGCGTAATTTGAAAATTACCTCCGACGACACAAGACAACGCACGCGTTTATCATATTATCAAAATGTTCTGATGGAAAACAAACGCTGGTAGAAAATTACATTTTGTTAAATACGAATATTATATCATTGCGATGCGTATGGATAACTCAACACTTTAAGGTTACCATAAACTCGCTTGCTTTACATTTATACTGACACATTCCCATCGAACGCCGCCGCCACGCCGAATTATTCATTACTGCGAGTTTTATACTCAATAAAACTATCTCTTGGTAGTTATTTCTACTAATGTTTTACGCCCTGTCTGCTAATACTGTTGTAGAAAATGTATACTAATCATAGGAGCAAAAATACATTTAGGCTGCTAAGTATTTTACTTGATTATTTACTTAATTAAATATATATCTTAAAACATATTGCGGAGATAAACATTCACAATGTGTGTATTTTACACAAGCTAACCTAGGACTTTTCTTAACGCACTAAAGATGCGCTACAAGATTAAGTCTAAATATTAGCAACACCAATCGTTGCAACTCGGAAAGATTCTGATTAATTCGGTTTGAATGAGACTATTTTGACAGCTGTCACACTCAGCGGCCCTTCGGCAAACGAAGCTAATTTAGAGAGTTTGGTTCAGATATAATAAGGCTGATGTTAAAGGAATTATATATGTATGTATATATGTATATAGTCTTTTTAAATTACATTCTAAATTATACCTACATATATTTATTAATCTAACGAGGAAATGTACCAAGGAGATAATATGTACAGTATTACTCACATCTTATTTTATGCCAAAGTAAAAACATGGAGATTTAAGCTTATTACATTGATATAGATTACGGAATTAATTAAGTTTGTTGGATCTTGAGCTAGTTTAAAGACTTGCGTTGCGACTGCAAGAGCCAGTGATCATTATTAACACTGATTTAAAAAAATATATTCTATTGTGTCAAGTGTCTTTTTTGTTCTAGAGAACCTTTTGAATCTATGCATCTTTAGGAAATCATTCATACAACTTTTTACACTAACAATGCTTTTTGTTTCTATTTCGCATCGTAACAAGCTTTACCAATTATTATTTAGTAAGGTTTTAGAAATCTTTAAAATAATTAATTTTAAATTAATAATGTTTTACGTTTAAATAATCTTTTAAGGTTAGTTATTTCTGCTGTAATGTTTTTTTTTCTATTGTAAAGATAATAAATAATACGTAATGGTCGTTTGGATTATAATTTAAAACATGATGGTAAAATAACGTGGTGGTAGAAACGATACACTTAAAAGGCTCGATGGCTTAATAGGACGGTATCACTGGCAGCAGCTGTTATGATACCGTCCAGAGTATCGCCGCACTCACCCTTAAACAGATTTTTTAAAGCAAGCAAGTATGGAGGAGGACATTATTTATATACTTTAAATTACATAGGTAATTAATAATATAAACAGAAGAGATTTGATTGTTCATTCCGGTGTATCTTTTCCTCAAAGGCCGGCAACGCATTCGCGGTTCCTCTGGTATTGTGAATGTCCATTGGGCGGCGGTGATCGCTTGTTATTGGACGACCCATTGCTCGTTTGCACCCTTGTCATATAAAAAAAAACCTCAAAAACAACTACTGAAGAATTTTTGGGAAATTGTTTTAGGGGTGATTTTTTTTTTTTGAAGTGAGAGGAGCTGGTAGAAAACTCTTCTATAACCGAGTAACCTAGGCTATTTTTCATTAGAGTTTATATCCCAGGTGAAGCTAAGAATTTCAGTTGTTTGCAATGAGTAGTAATAGTTTAATCGGTTTTGTGTTATTATTCATTACACACCAATCATGATAAAATGCGTAAATAAAATACAACATAATATATACATAAAGATATTCATCAAAACATATTTATTTATTTTTAAACAAACAAGAGCTCTCTCCATACTTTCGCAACACGTAACGAAGCCAAAGTAAAGGCGATCGCCTTTTTTCTCGCCCCAACCTTCGGAAAAAAATAGGGGAGATTCCTATCTTGTCGCTTCTAATTTACTTATTCCTCTTTTAAAGACTTATTTACCTTCAAAATCCCATTGTGCCCTAACGGGGCCCAGCAGATCTGCGCCGGTAATAACGAGACGATCTCGTGACGTGTCAAACGGGGATTTTCTTAAAAAAGCAATAACAATTTACATAAACACCCGGTCCTAGTTAACAGTTAATAAAGGAAACGATGTCGCAATTGACAAGCTTGCCTCTTTTAAATGCCTTTTAGATGGAAATGTGACGGCGCATTGTTTTACAAGCACCTTTTTTTTACTAAATGCCGTTATCTTCATAAAATAGCTGGATTAGCTGTTGCTATTTTCTCTTTGTTATTTTTATTTCACTTCTTATTTTATTGCAATAATACGTGTATAGTATGATTTAGTATTATGAAATTATTTAGTATTTCCAAACCGATACGACTTAGGGGCCTTCAAGCAGAGAGTGTACTTCCTCCTTAAAGGCCGGCAACGCATTTG
>DWLR01003766.1:0-13028 GCA_018246295.1 Papilio alexanor hazarajatica
GTTCTGTTAAGAAAGTTTTTAATGCAATTGATCATTATAAAACACATGGAACTGTTGAAAATGTTCTTAGAAAGGCTTGGCCAAGAAAAACTTCTCCCAGAGAAGATAAGCTAATGGTCCGTGTTTCTAAAAAAGACCCAAGTAAAGGCTCCAACCAGATTAAAAATGAACTTTTTTCGCCCGATGAAGATTAGTGGAAGCTAAATTGTTTGAAAGAATCTCTCGAAAGGTACCGCTTCTTACCAAGCAACACTGATAGAAGCAATTATTATTCGCTAAAAAATATGTTAATCGGATGGTACGAGTATGGAAAAAAGTGTTAATGTAGGTAGGTTGTGGATAGTAGCTATTTATTAAATAACAAGACTAATTACTAATACTTAAAAAAATATTGTTTTTTATACTTTTTTGTTATTGTTTCTAATTAGTTTTCCATTATTGTCCATGCCTTAAAACTGTTTTAAATGTTTGTCCGTAATGTAATATTGAAACTGCATTTGTGTAATGGGATTTATATTGTTTTTCTAATAAATGATAAATCGTTGAACATATTGTTGTCCTATTTATTGTTTAATTTCAAAATAAAAACGATTGCGGTAAAGTATCTTACATAATGTCAGGAACCGTTGGCAGTGTTTCTTATTATCTGACCACCACTATATATATATGTATATGTACGTATTTACGGAAATGGTAGTCCGGATAAAATTTCTTTCAAACATTTTGTCCTTATGGCGTATAGCTTAAAACGCCTTGACCGATAGTTCAATAGATAGGCCATATAAAATATTGGAAAGCCTAATGATAACCAAAAAAAAACATTTTGCCAACATCACTTGGCTGGCAATATCTAATACATAAACACACACACACACACATATATATATATATATATTCTTATCTTCTACTCCTATTCGAACTTAAACCTTACAATGTGAAGATTTCATTTTGACAGCATGACACGTCGAAATGTCTATGATTAGGTCAATTCACAATTTGACAATCAGCTTTTAATTTCGCTAGTTAGATTATAAACGAACGAAGTCCACAATTTGGTGGTGGCATATCTTTCTTAGGCAACAATGCAAAATAATAAAGTTTCCTTACGATGTAAAGCAACAGCGATTGCCGTCTGATGATGCACGAGAAGGCCAGGGAGCAGATTATCATAATGAAGATGGCGATGCCGATCATCAGATGAGGGCCAGTTCCCGAGATCTCCGGCGACAGCTCCATATATTTGTGCAGATCGAGTTCCGCCCACAACCCCACGCTGAGTATAATGATTCCTAACAACTGTAAAATCAATTTTTAATGACAACAGAACAGATGAAAAAGAACATTTACCATCCTTAATATCCTTTTTGCACATCGAATTAGTATGGAAGTATTTAAATCTATGACTAGCATAAAATTGTAAAATTTCTTAGAAATAAAAAAAAAACAATATCCAAAATGCGTACCTACACTTACCCGAAAATGTCTGGAAGTGTGCTCAACAAATAGTAAAAGATACAGACGAATAATTATAACGTACTTACTTAACTTAAAATAACTTAATATTCGAGTTTTATTTTCAAAGGACTAATAAAGAAATCCCGATGTAATGGTTGCAACTTGTCCGGGTAGAAATTATACAATTCACCGCGTTTTCGATTTTACACCGCTTTCTTAATTATCTTTATAGCAACTAGAGAGTCAGCTTATTATTAAACGTTTCACATGTGCACACAAACGTTAAGTTCATGTGCCCACTTTACATAACCTATTAAAAATGATTTGATCAAAATGCTCAAAATTGCATCATCTCCATGAAATCAAGTTTAAAACTAGTTAACTATGATACTATATATAGGTCTTAATTAATAATAGAAAATAGTAATTAATAATGGAAATCTTTTAAAACTTTTCAACAAAAACAAAACTGACTTCAAATTTATATTTTTATTTGTCATTTATAGCCCCGGTTCTGAGACGTTCATTACAAATCCATTAAATCTAAACAGGGCTTGTCTCAAATCCACCAATATGTCAATTGGTGGTATGATATATCTTCGAGGCCCAAATTATTAAATGGAACCCACTTGGAAAAGTTCCCTTTGCAACAAAAAAAAATTGAAATCGGTTTATAATTGACGAAGTTCTCAGCTAACAAACATAAAAAAACAATACAAGCGAATTGAGAACCACCTTTTTAAGTCGGTTAAAAAAGATTTTGTAAAATGTCACGCACTAGAGTTTAATTTTTTTCATATTCACCTGTTGAACCTGACGCGTTGACGATCACTGGCATTCGAGGCGTATTATTGTACGTCACGCGGGCACTAACGATGGGAGGCAGGGGGATATCGTTCCTTGATTTAAAGTCCATTTCGAAATATTTACATTGCGCACACTACCACACTACTGCGTTCACTTATACCACATGAAAATACCTATATATGAATACGTACCCAATAAGCAATGTTGAAGACTAAAACCATTGTTTGTAAGCAGCCAATGATCGCCACATCCTTGAACTGGTTACCCATCACAGTATCTTTTCTGTTAATTGTTATGTTTTGTTTTCCTTCGAACATATCACTTCGAACAGATCACGGGAATTGGAAGCACTAAATGCTCTGCTCGTAGCTGAGATGCGCGGCCAGGTCGCGGCGCATGCGTGGTCCCCGCGTCTTTTGTTTGTAAATATCAATGAATCTATAACAGGGCACAAAGAGGACGAGGAGTAAAACGTTCACTTTAGTAATTAGAAGTAACTTTTAAAAGCTTAAAGAGCTTTACATTAAAGGTGAGCCGTAACTAAAGTTTGATATTTGCTTATTTTCGTGGATAGATTTAGGACTGATATTACCTACAGGGCCGTGATTAGTTGGAGTCAGAAAGTCGAAGGGTTTATGTTGGAAGCTCATGTTTCTATGTAGATGGTTCTATGTAGACAGAGGCTGATTAGGCACCGTAGCCAAGCATCTCATCACCGCGCCTACACCGCACGGTATATTCATAATTTTAACTACTACTAGTAAAGTCATATATCTAAGACTGAAGTTGACGTTGTTTCGTTGATTCCGCGTTCGTTCCTTTGTTATCTCGCGCCCCTAATTAAGTTATTAATCCGCCTCTGAGTAAAGCGGTTTAAAAAGGGGAACTTTGCTAGATTTAAAAAGATTAAAGCGTTTGGTAATAGCCAACTATACAAGAGCTTAAAAGCAGTTCTTATTTTATTAGAAGACGATTATTAAGTAAGACTTATCGTAAAGTTTTCTCTTATTCGTATAACGATTACCACAAGTTCAATAATTTTATAATGATGTTTGTTTTTTTTTCTTTTAATTTCCGTATATTGATGTCGTCTCCTTTTTTAAAGTTCTGAAAAAAGTAGGTCAAAATGTATAATAAAGAGCATTTCTCTAAAACCTCGACATCTACTGTATTCGTAAACTCATTTTAAAATTAATTCAATTATACTTCTTACCTTATAACACAAAAAAGGATGTGTTTTCGGTATTACGCTATAGATTTGACACATTAGGCCAATTTTTTGCAATCACAAGGAAAACTTCTTGTTCTTTTTTATTCATAAAGACATGCCTAAATATTTAGTTTAAATTAAAAAAGGCAGGTTAACAAACAGAAAGAAATCCAATAAAAGTTTTAGATAACTTAGAAAATAGAAAATTGAATACAACAAAATCTTTAACGAGTTTTGATACCATTCCGGATACTACAAAAAAACACAATATGCGATTTGTTTCCGATGTACAACTTTTCTTCCCGTTCCGGTGTACAAATGTCAAATGTGCACTCTGAAAAGTTCAAAATAAAGGAATAGAAATTGAGCCTTTTTTACCGACTTCAAAAAAAAAACTCCATACGGTTGTATGTTTTTGAATATTCGTTACCGAAGAACTTCAACATGAATCGATTAAAAAAAATCTATTGTTGGAAACGGGACATTCGCAAGTGCGTCCCATTTAACTTTTAAATTTCATTAGTCCTTGGATTCCGAAGAAATAACGAAAATTCACACATTTGTAGAATTAAAACAAGCCCTGTTAGGATTTAATGGATTTGTGACGTAGTGGGGCTATAAATGACTTGCGAGTGAAATTTTTTCTAATTTTCTTTTAGTTTCTAAAGAGAGAAAGAAATATTATCCTACCTATTTTTTTTGTAATTTTGATTCTGCTGCTCAAAAAGTTTTTATTGTCAACATGACACTGATATCGAAGCAATTTATAACGAAGCTTTTTCTATTTGTTATCCTAAAAAAAGGAAAGAATTATACAGCTTTGAAGTCGGTTTTGTTTTTGTATAAAAAACATTAAAACCTTTATTAATTTACGTTGAATAAATAAATAATATAAAATAAAAATACACTTTTTTCTTATATTAAATAGAGTGTCCATCCGCTCCAATTCTAAAATTAGATTAGTTGCACACGAGTAGGTTATTAAGTTCGATTTGCCTATAAATGTATGAATATAGCTTCGGCCTGGCTGCCCGCGGCAGTGATCGAAGTCCTAACTGTTTACATGCCCATGTAAAAGCGTAGATCTAGCCTGTTCAATCCAAGTACTATAGCTGCAGTTTATTTATCACATTGTCGTCCGTCAGTCGTTTGAAGAACTCAATAGGAGCGTGACGTTATCGAAAGCCGCGCGTACGCGTTCCGAAATCGTTTCACGTGATACGAAATTACAATTATATTTTTATTTTTTTATTATAACATAAAAAAATTATAACGTTACAAATATTTAATCGTGTGTTCGAGGTTTAATTAGAGTTATTTTTCATAATGTTTTCTCGACTGAATTTATTTCTGATTGGACTTATATGTCGAATTGCATCCGTGTCGCCGATCGATGAAATAGAAGCGGATGACGGTGAGATAATTTAATTACAACAAAGAGAACATAACTGATCGATCCATTTATACAATCATACAATTAAATTAATTTTAATTACAAGTCCTTTTTTCTTTCAAAATTAACAATTGCATTGCATTTCATAGGGTTGTAAGATTAGAGGCAATATGCAACTAGGAAATACTCTTCTTTAATTTCTATGGGTGTCAAAAAATGATTACATTTTGCTTATTTTGTTTGTATGGACGAGTATGTATAGGTATTAGTCCGTGCCATTTTGACCTACTGGAGCCGGCTAAACGGTTGGAAACCGATTTTGAAGAGTGATTCTTATTCATTCCCAAAGTGTCATAAGCGTTACCCTGATGACACTTTGCTCGGGTGACTGTACCCTTAAAGTGTAGTCAGCCGGGCTTATTCACTTTTTTAATTAATTACTACTAATTTAAAACTTTACTTCTACTAATTAATAAAAAATAACTACTAATCATCATCAGTCTTTTGTTATTGAGTTAAAAGGAGCAACAATTTTATTAATTTATTTGTATTTAATATTAATTAATTATTCAAATATTAATAAAATATTTTAGTAGATTTACTAAGAACACGAAAATTTTATTTAATTTTCTTCCGAGAGATGATGATTTTTTTGTTATCATGCTTAATAATTAGATCCCACTTATCATAGTTTTTACTTAAACTCTTTTAAGCAAAAAGTATTTCTTTTAATTTTAATACGAGTTGTTGATATCGTGCTGTAACAGCATATCTTACGTTCTATTATGTCTACATATAAAAACGAAATTCACAAACTTGTTCAATATTTTGCTTTTCTTATACTTGCAGTCAGATCATCTGGGGTTAATGAATTAGATAACTGATAAGAAAAATTTAACATCTATTTATAATAGATCTACGACTATAAGCAAGCTATAAGCACTTATACAGTATTCTAGGATTCAATCCGCAAGAGGAACAAAACATTGGTTGGACTTCGGCCAACTTATGGTATAGACCATAGGGTTTCAAAGCGGCCAATACCAGTACCCAGTGGGTGCTGAGGCTGCTTCGGGGGGCAGTTAAAACCTCAAGCAATATTGTGGGGTGCTAAATAAAATGGGTGGGGGATGGACAAACGCGTAAACGCGATAAATGTATAAATGTTAAGTAATTTTTAAATACATTTTCCCTTTATTATGTGTAGTAACTTTTTCGTAGAGTACAGTTAAATTGACTAGTTTTTCTTTATCCGCCAAGTTTAGTTCTAGGAAATTTCCGGGGACGTTGTTGATTCAATTGTTTCTAGGTACACTGATAAGCGCACGTCTTACTTTATATTCTTACGTTTGTGTCCGACATGCTTTTTTGCTTATAATTCGCAAGTTGATACTAAATTGAATTGTGAAAGTCGATGTTAATCACTTATTATACAAAAAAAGAGAGAGGAAAGAAACAAAGTTGCATTATTTACATATTTTCGTTGCCACTTAAAATCACAAAGGATCATAAATAAATTTATGAATTTTAGACTCAAGAAAAATTAGGTCAGCTAGGTTAAAACAAAAAAAAATGATGTTCATTAACGGCAGATTGAAGAATAGCTAAAGAAACTACGATCAAAAAAAAAAACTGTGATCTGAGACAGTCGTTCGGTTCAAGAGCGTCGCAATTGTGCTGCACGCACCTCGTTTACGCAATGTTGATCTAGTAGTTGCAACAAAGCGTTTTTTACCGCAAGGCGATAGTGACACCGAGGCGTGCGGTTTTGTCAGATTACATCAAGCTAACGGCTCATCGCTGTGTTATCAGTGTTAACTGCGACGCTTCTTTGCACGTTATTATAGCAATTGCTCTGTGGAAGTAGGGTTGACAAAAGAGTGAATAATTACATTTAAATGATCTTCTATTTTCATTCTTTTAAATAGATTTCCTTCTCTTTTTCTTCTCTGCTTTGTTGTTTCTAAAGGACTAAACCTTACCTCTAAAGGTTCTATTGTTCAATAAGATTAAAGTAAGCTCACCAACTCCAGATAAATAGTTTAATTAATTGATAAATCAGGTAGGGAATTTCGTTGTAATTAATATTATGGATAGGACTTGTATTGGAATATTAAGAGCATTTGAAGGGGAAGGTGGTGGATAGGAAAATAAAATGTCAATTTTTCTGTCTATACATATATGTAGGCAACGCATCTGCAACTCGAAAATGCTTGTGGCAGATGTCTATGGGTAGCAGTCAAGTGACTGCTACCACTAACTAAGTGGGTTACCGCTTGTGCGTTTGTCGCCTTCTTCTATAAAAAGAGATATTTTTTATAACAAATGCTAGCCAACTTGACTAATTATTATTGCAGTCAACCAATAGTCGAATGGTAGATTGGAATCAAAAACTTTACATTTCACCAATCGTCGCCAAATATTTATTATTTCTTAAACTAAACAATTACCCCAAACGATTTTACTTCCTAACTATCGTACTCCACTTACTGTCCGATAACATTTAATAGACCACCTCCACTTGCCTTCAGGCTAGTGTAACGGTTAGCATTTCCCTGTGCGACCACCAACAGTGCAGTATAGCTTAACATTGATACTTTATCTGGATTCCGTATCGCAGTCGTGAAACCGAAGTCCAACTGAACCGTATCTCAATGACAAATCTTACAATCATTGCGAATTGTTTGATCAAATTAAACGAGTATTTTTCTCAATAACAATGCGCCGTTTAGGAACGATCGTGTCGTCCCCGTTTAAGATTGTCTCGAAACTTTTGTTAAAGTTCACATGAGATCTCCGATACAAATTCTGTGACCAAATCTAAAGTCGGTCTTCTCTATTTGTTCTTTGGTATCTGAAAGTTGTTCACATTATCAATTGAGTATACATTCATTCGTTGTAACTCGCTCCTCCTTTTTAATTGAATCAACCGAAGAATTAATTTATTAATAAAAAATACGCTTTCATGTCCCTTAACTCTACTGAAGGGATGAAGTTTGCAATGTTTACTCGTTTAAGCTGGAAATCAATAGAGCCTTTCACCGAGACAGTTAATAAAGTGCGCTAAAATATCGTTCATTTCTTCAATGAGATGGGCTATCCACCTGTCATTTGTCCATATTAACCGAAGAGAAATATAAAGGCAACATATAAAATGTCTTCTCACTCGTGACCACCTAATTAAGGTTACACGGCTTTCTGTGCTTATTTTCTTAACACAAATTTGCATTACAGTTTGCAATCGTAATAAAAAAACTTTAAAACAAATTATTTGTTTGTAATTGGCAAACTCTGATTAGTGAATTGATTATAAAAATTCTTTTATCATTTTTAAAGCTAACATTACCCAGAAGTAATAAATGTAATGTAAATACTATTTGAAGTAATAAAATCGTACAATATCGGACACCGGGCGACGCCACACAAACGACTCGCGTTTGTGACAGCTGGCAGTGGATTGACACTCGACACTAAAAATATATGAAAATGCAAAATATGTTGTAGGTCAAAACATGTATGAGAAATAAAAAAAATGTAAAACAACGACCATTGTTTTTGCAAAACCTCGCTTGTAACCTTTGTGATATATTACAATAATTTTTTGTGCAGTGTACCCGTTTACAAATGTCCGGGTACTGTGCCGGCAACAAGTCAATAGCGCCGCCGGAAGCCTGATGACAGATTACAGTACGCGTAATGCTCGCAGATCAACACACTCATGGATTACCTTTGTAGGTACTATAAGGGCTTAAGCATAATACAAAATTATTTTGAGCAAAATGTAAGTACTAAACGTACTTTTTAAAATATGTACGTATTTAGATGTGAACTATAAATTTATATAACCCTAAACTATTTTTTTAGTATGTAAGAGATGACTCAAACACTTCGTAGAAAAGTTTTGAATAAAACGGTGTAGTTACATGTTTAATATCTCTATAATTGTTTTTCAATCAACATTCCCGTCAACTGTATGAGGTGTTAAAGTTTCAATTTTTTTTTATCAGCAGGCGACGTAACGACCAGGACATTCACCTGATGTTGACGTCTAATTGCGGTGCTATACAGGATTCTGAAATGTAAAAAATCTAAGCAGTACTGTGATTGCGTTAGTAGATAGATAGATACTTGGTCTCATAGCTCACCAGTCATTTGCCTGCCTATGTAGCATTTTATTGATACAGTGTGGTGGCATATATAGATCATTAGAACATCCTAAATGTATCGCTAAGGGAAAGTATCGGACACTGTTTGCTTAATTTATTCAGTTTCATCGCTATCCCACCTGATGCTGCGTGGCGATGCGATCGAAATATATTTGTATAGCATCTTTAGAATATAATTTATTTATATATTTTTCATTTTATTATAACAATAAGCTACCAATTTCAACGATATAAATAGAACGTTTACGTTAGAAAGCAGTAGTGTTGTGCCCCGACAGTTGTGTAAAAAAATATTTGGGACGAACGCGCGTTGAAACGTATTCTCTGTCGATGTAATGTTGAACCTGCTTGAACTAAATGCGCAAATATTTAGTAAACACCACCACGCGTCGCTGATATTCAGCCAGGTCTGTATTGTACAGCTACTGACGTTGACCCGGTTTGCTGATTTCTTATGTTCTTTTTTATTATCTGTGTACACGCGGCCCGTGACACTTAGTCTGCATGTCATTACATCAGTGGGACAGCGCGCGGTCGGCATTATGCATGCGGTAACGGTTGCCGGCATTTGCGGCAAGGTACCCCACATCGCTAATACCGACGCCGTTCTAATATACCTACATCGAATTAAAAAAAAATAATCATCCAATCCTGTGATAATAATATAGTAACGGCCCGAGCCGAGGCTCCCGAGGGAGCTCTCGAGCTTAGTTACTCTTAACGAGGCTTAGGCTAGGCGCCTTTAGCGCTCTGCCGCCTCAAGCCCGGCGTAACTGTAAATGCCTCCTCAAGGCAAACAGTGGCGAATCAGTCACAAAAAAAATTAGTCAAACGACATGAAAACATTAGCATGGATTATGCTAAGACGATTGATACACGTATGAATGCTTCGTTTTGCTCTCGTTGCGCGCCAAATAGGACATGTGTGAAACTATGTATGCTTTCACTTGACGCGCTTCAATTGACGTGTCACTAATTACATGACAATTTTTACTTATAAAATTAACCGATGCCAACTGTCAAACCATCCAACTACAAACGCTGTCGATACCAATCCATTCTATATTGAGTTACTTAGATAAAGTTTATTTATTTATTGCATTTTGCGCATGGGTTGGTTATGTGTTAATTTGTCTATTCGTGACAATAAGTAGCGAAAGTGAGTGACAGAAATTCTTTACTATTTTATTTACTTTTGAGTGATACGATGTTTTTTTAACAACACGCTTACTCTCAGTTATCTTAGAACATAGGGCTTATTAATTGTTATTAATTACCTCCTATTTATTACGATATTATTTCGACCCATGTTTTCCTTACTAACTTAAGTTCAGATAGTGTAATTTGTTCTTTAGCATCAAAATTGGATTGTCATTGAGGCTTGGAGACATTTAATTACCTCTTGTATTATAACATTTTGTTGATAATTTCCTCTAAAAAGGAAAAGTTTTTAATTGTATATGATGTAATTAATAGATATGTGTGTTCTAGAAATAATTAGTTTCTGTTCTATTTTTATAAATGATAATTATAATGTTTGTGCTGAGAGTGTTAAAAAACGTCTTTCTCTTGTTCAGTATTCGGTTCATTCTATTGTAATATATTTAATTCCTCTTATAATTTAAATTGAAAAGTTGGTGATAAAAGTCAAAGTTGATAATAAAAGAGAAATATTGCTGAAACTCAAAAATTTTAACATCACATTATGTAAAATACTTTGTGTACAGCTACAGCTTGCTTACCTATATAAAAAAACTGTTATAAAACTGTTATAAACCAATACTTTACTGGCATTTCAGGTCTCGATCGTTTCATAAAATATTTTTTATTTAAAAAAAAAATATCTGTGTAAAGTTTTACGTTTACTTTTTTTTACATTCCACTGTTTCTTGAACGGTTCATTGATATCAAAACGGTAACTGATATCACAACGAGGAACATAATGTACATTTAAAAAGAAACTTTTCGTTTTAAGAAGTAAAAGCGCTTTCTACAAAAATTCTTGTTTAAATTGCAAAACTAAAAATTTTACAACATGCTTAAAGATTATCGGTAAAAGAGCCACGACTGATCTTTTACTTTTATTGTAAAAATACCAGCGACTTAAAGAAGCTTAGTACAAGTTCACGGTTTTTTTATTAATTTATGAAATAAAGTACAATTTTATTAAAGCTCTGTGGGCTCCGTGACTAAGTATGCCATGACATGATATGACGGTCGGCGGTTCGATTTTTTTTTATAGAAGAAGGCGGCAAACGAGCAAGCGGTCACCTAAGTGACCGCTACCCATGAACGTTGCGAGTACGATGTACCATTGCGAGTTGCAGATGCGTTGCTTACCTTTAGACATAGGAGAAGATACACAGAAAATGGACATTTCCTTATCATATCCATTCCCTTCCCGTCAAATCCTCTTTCCTTTCCCTTTTTTTTCATCTACCGTTGAATACATAATATGATTATTTAATACACAACCTTGTTAACCTGCTGATAAGTTTGGTACAACAGTGTCATTAACGTAGGTCTGCGATCGTTACTAAGTTATAATATAATTAGTTTATGGTAACTGATAAAAAAAATTAAAAGTCTCTTCAGAATTTCCAGATTCGTGTATGGTAGGTGATTCACAGATTAGGCAACCGTGATTAGATAGTAACTTTTTTCTAATCGGAACTTTTAATGTTGAATGAGTTACATTATCTTGTACCGTTCGGGACATTATAAGTTAACTGAAATGTTTTGTTTTTATCACCGATAAAACCATTATCGGTCAAAACTGAGATTGGTTAATAGTCATTATATTCGATGATTAAATAGAGAAAAAAATATATCTTACACTTCAGAATAATATCAAACCATTGTGCAAAAAGTTTAATTCGAAAAATACTTTTACTTTTTATTGTACACTATATTATAGCTGTTGCCCGCGCCTTCGTCCGCGTGGAATTCAATATTGATGTATCTATATGAAAATTATACATATATCTGGGTGAAAAACGTTCCGTGGAAACCGTACATTTTTCCGGTATAAAAGCCTAAGTGATGTTCCAGACTATAATAGATTATTATAGTCTGGAATCTATTATAATAGATTATAATAGATTAGAGATAGATCTCTGTGCCAAATTTCGTCGAGATCTGTTCAGCTGGTATGGAGTTACATGGTGACAAACGTCCATCCAAACATTCGCATTTATAATATAATGAATTTTTTTACCCTTAATAAATACTACCCTATAACCTTCCCAGTACCTTAAAGAATTTGTGTACAAAGTTTAATGTAAAGTTAGGTTAAGTAGGTTAGGTTAAGTAGGTTTTACGAACCCCCCCCCCCCCCAATAACCCCTTCAACCCTTTTTTGCAATAAAATGTAGCATATTTCACTTCCTAAGGTCAAATCTATCATTTTACTAAATTTCCTCAAAATCGGTTTAGTGATTTAGGCGTAAAAGCGTCAGACAGAGGTACTTTCATATTTATAATATTAGTAGGGATTACGAAGAAAGAAAAAGTAACTAACTTATATATTCAGTTCTTTTTTAAATTAAGCCTTACCTAACCTAGATAAATAATAAATAAAATAAATATCCATTTTATTGCCAGAAAAAAAAACACAAACACAACCTAACAAAGTGCATAACAAAAAAGAGACAGTGTTCTTGAATTACGCCCATTTTTGCCATCGACTAATAGATTTAAGGAGCCCGTGAAGAAATTTAAGTGAAATTTAAGTTTTAGTTTAATCACTGTCAAATTGTCACCTAAAATCTTAGGACGCCCTTAAAAAAATATAGACTCGATATTTGACCTTTTAGAGCTAAGTGACGGTTCAGATGTAGCATTACTACAAAGTTGATTAAATAACTAATCAAATTTTACTTAAATCGCCACATACTTTTAGTGAGACGGGATTTTTTTTCACCCAATATGTGACAGACTTCTTAAAAGATTAAGATTATCCAAGGATACTTTATTATTTTTGAGGAGTAAAAAAGAA
>DWLR01003767.1:0-13028 GCA_018246295.1 Papilio alexanor hazarajatica
ATATATATATATATATATGTATATATATATGATCGAATGTTAATTGGGTGATCAAACGTAAATTTACTTTGGACCCACTTTTCATCATTTGAACATTTGGACCAACAAAACAGAAGACGAGGCCATCAATTAGAACATAAGTAAGTTAATTATTTTGTAAAGTTTTTGATAAAGCCATTAAACCGTTTTGTCTTTTATTTTTATAAGATTAATAGACAAACAAACAAAACGCTTAGCAATCGTGATATGATAATAGCATAAAAAAATTATTAAATAGATAAAAATTACTAATTTTGCTTCCCAACGGTTTTCTTAATTTACATTATAAACTGAGGTTTAAATTTTAAATAACTAAGTTTCAATTACTTAAAATTTAAATCCCAAAACAATGGTTGCAGAGTTATTTACTTAACACGTTAATCGCCATGGCTCATGTAGAACTTCTTAGCGTCAGACACATATGGCTGACATGGCGATTAACGTGTTAATATTAGATATTTTTGTTACGTGATAATTGTTTAATTATTTTATTATATGTAATAGAATTTTATTTAGTACGTTTTACAACTTTCGTAGAAAAATATAACTTTCATGTCCATATTTTTAAGTTACATTATTTAGACATGGTGCATTTCATGAAATCTTTTGAAAACCGTTGTATTAATTTTATTACGAAACAAAGGGTAGTACTAGTTATTTATATAAATAAAAATAATTTTATTGCCAACGCGGCTCCGTGCGTCTTCTGTGTTAATCGAATCAATGACCTACTTTCGGCCGATTGTATGATACGGCCGCGTACTGTTGGGATTCCCTAGTTCCCGCCAAGGACTCTTGGCGAAACTGCATTCGGGACACTCTTCGGGTTTTTACATTAATTGAGGGCTGGTGTAAAGGTTATTTATTATTCTTTATTTATTTGTTTAAAATTGCAATTACTGTTGTGTCACATTTTACCTTCTTAGTGTATATGGTGAGTAATTTATTAAATTAATTATACTAATAGTAACATACTGTTAGTAATTAGTATAAACCAAAATATAATTTAATTCTATAATATTCAGTATTGAATTTAATGAAATTTTTGTTAATTCCAAACCATGAAATTTTAATAAAACAGGTTTGTAATATTTACTTAATGGTATTTGTATAACTTCTCAACGCTTTAATGTTTAAAAGTTATCAAACTTTTCAAAATCCTGACATTAATTTTTTCGGATATTCATTGATATAAGAAATGGTGACCTGTTGAAAGATCAACTGAATTGTGAATTCAAACAACCGAACATTATATTATATTTTAATGTAAACTGTTAGTGATTAGTACTACTATAAAAAAGGTTTTTTTTTTATGTAGCAATGCTATACACTACAAACGAAATATAAGTTAAGTAATGTGACACTGTGAGAAAATTTACAGATGCTTTCTCTCAGATATACTTGCAGCGTGGCTGTAAGTGGTGTAATCATACATTTCTAATTAAACAATACCTCATTAGCATCAAGATTTATAGCATTTGATTCCGTTATATTTTTAATTTATGTGATTTCCTTAACTTTTAGTTTATATTGGTTTTTGTATCTTTGAATTCTTGAAACCAAATTAAAATAAGTCAATTAAAATAAGTTAAAACAAAAATAAAATAAGTCAAGTTAAATAAGTCAATCAAGTAAATTAAATTTACTTGACTACATTATTCCGTCTATTAGATTTTAATATATTCAACAAATGATAGTTTATACGACAATGGACACCTCCCAGTTGTCTTTTTTTACCCCTGAGCTTCTGCTGCTTTGGCTTATGCAGTAACATATTATTAAAAATATGAAAATTATGAAAAACAATTTTGTAAAATTACAGAACATATAATAAAATAAGATTAAAATTTTACGTAACTAACATAAATAAACGAATGACGTGAATGGATGAAAGCACCTCCAAGTTGTCAGCAATCTTAAGGTCGAATTTGGCCGTTTTGAAAACTGTCTATAGACAGTATGGGTAGTATGGTATACCATCCATATAAAGATTGCGCAATTTACGACTATCTGGAGGGTACTTATAATTTACCGAAGGGGAAAAATCTTTGCAGAAGGTAAAAGTTTCCATGTAAAGAAAACATGCTCCGTTTCCGAGCTGTTTCGCTATGTAATTTACTGCCATCTATCAGTGAGTTCTTGAATTAAGCAAAAGTTTCTGAACGTTGAGAGACGTTCATTTTTCAACATTTTATGCGTTTGTGGTAATCAGTTTTCTTAACAGGTGGCAGTTGTGCAGCACAAGTTTGTCTTTTCGATTTGAAGTAGGGTATGGTGTCTCCGGAAGATGTCTGTTTATTGTTACCGAACAGAATTTTGGTGGTATAAAGGTAGTGGTTATTTTAGTTACATACCATGAAAGCGTCTCTGGCTTAAAAGGTTTTTGTATCATTATTATGAATAAATTTTTATTTTAGTACTTGTATGGAGCTTCAAAGTTCTTATCGCATTTAAGTAATTAAAAAAAAATTTAGAAGTTGTGACATCTACTTCAGTCTACTCTACTATACTACGTTCGTACTTAGGGTCTCGTAGGAGAGTAATAAGCCGATATACAATTTTGCCATTTCACTCACACTCGCAGCTATGCTAACTTGTAAAATTTGACTTGCGCTTTTCTAACGCGCCAAGTATAACTTCAAAAACTTAAGTTTCCTTCATTGACCAACAGATTATAGTATTTTGAAATAAAGCCAGAGCAAGGCACAAATAGATTGTGTAAGTACGCTGGTAAACTTTATTAACTGATCCAAATTTGGTCGCGTTGGCATTGTTCGCAAATTGTTGTCATTAGTGAAGTTATATTAGACAAGTATGGTGTGAAAGATTTCACGTATTGCCGAGACCATTTCGTCTGACAATAGCAACTTCACCTTGCCATATTTAATTTGATATAGTTTTAACTCCATATATGTCTGTACAATATAAACAGGTTTTCGAAAGGCGGACACTAAGTAGATTGTATGATTAACTTCAGGGCTTTTGTGGGCTGTTAGTAGGCAGATATTGACCTTGAATTTGTTCTGATATTTATATAGGTATGTTGGAACTCGTTGGGACAATTTGATGAAGTTTTTTTTAGTTACGTAAGTACTCGTATATATGAATAACTCTTCCTTTTTTAATTTGATACAGTTACTGTTAATCCGGTGGAGACATCCGGCATACATACGAGAATGGTTTTCTTTTTAATAACAAGGAGACATTCGTAATAACTAGGGGAGGTGGATATTTTTGTCAGCCTTTGTAGCTTTACTCTTTATTCTCTCTCTGAACTCTACCACTTTAGAAATCCACTAAGAGAATAAAGATGGCTTGCAATTTCATATAACATGTATGTGAGCTGATTAATTTATAAATTTACTGTATTATTCCTTTTTTATAATGTTATATTTGAAAATATTTACACATTTACGTCGATTTTGATATGTACCTATTACATGAACAAAAAGAGGTTCGCGCACTAGAAGTTTTATTTCATTTCATACTTTATTTAAGTAATTATCACCAATAAGATTACCACTACTGTGGGAGTAACTTTTCGAATTTATTTCACTCTCATACAAATATATGTCTTTTAAATTTATTTATGTTGGCCTACTAGAAGATTTGGCCGATAACGCAACAAAAGAAGTATAATATCAAAAATTTACAAAATCACGTAAACAAAATATCTAAACTTCAAAGCCATTGCTTACCTAATTATGAATGAGCCAAGCTATTATGACTAAACCGAAAAGTTGTTGGTAGACATGACACAATAGGAAGTTTCTAGGTGTATATGGTGATCACCTAATCTAATATATTTATACGATCATCACCGATCATTGAGTTGTAGGGGACAATAAATATTGCCAAGTAACAGTATGAAAGTAAGTATTCGTCGAGGATGAACAAGACAATTAGATGCGTAAAATGTATGTACTTTATAGGATTTCAAACCGTAAATGATCAATGAGCCTTGGTTGTTTTGTAACTAAACTGGTGTTCATAATATCAACGTGCGCATTTATTGGCAAGTATCAATCTCAAAATCTGAAGAAAGAAAATTATAATAAATTGGGATATTGATTATGATTCTAGAAACGTACCTTTTTAACTGTACATCTGTCCAATTGTTAATGATATTTCAAATACATATGTATTCTCCTAGAGTCCGTTACAACAATATCTGTTGCACGAATAGGCCGCTTAACTGATATACCACGATCTTATAGAAGACAGGCGTGAAGCAGGGGTTTTCTGCGTTTCGTCTGATGAATGAGGTGCCGCAGGCCTAACTTTAGTCGTCTTCCCTTTCCCACCCTTTTCTAATAAGGAAAGGGTGGGAAGGAAAGAGGATTCGACGGGGAGGGTGATAGAAAGAAGAAGGAAATGTCCATTTTTCTGTCTATCCCCTCCTCTGTCTATTAAAGATAGGCAACGCATCTGCAACTCACAAATGCTTGTTGCAGATGTCTGTGGGTAGCGGTCACTTAGGTGACCGCATGCTTATTTGCCACCTTTTGCTATAAAAATATTATTTTTTATTTTGTCTACAATGAAAATCTTTAAAAACTGAGTTGATTTCCAAAGTAGCCAATTGATAAAAGAAGTACATATATTTGCAACAATTTTAAATAACACGTTCGTTTGAGATTAAGTTCTAAGCCGAAATGATTTTTAAAATATAATTAACTCGGAGACCTGAAATGTTAATAGTTAGGTAATTAACATTCGTATTTTGATGGCAATAATTTTTAAAAATAATTGCGGATATTGGGCGGCTAGTTCTGTCATTATCAAGACAAATGTTTCCAAATGCGCGAATTCGGCTTGTTAGTGTAATTAAAAGAAATGCCAAGGACAAGCAACAGCCATAGATCTGTATGAAGCACAAGTGCGACATTTTTGTCAACTAAATTCGGCAACCGAGGGCAGTGGGTTTTGTATTACCCGACGCCCAAATAACGCTCTCAATAGATTCATGCATAGATTATGTCCATCCGTATAAATAGTGTTACAACGAAACACCGAACATCAGTCGGCTTTGACAGCTCGAAGTGATCTTCCTACATCGAAATTGAACACAGACCACGTTCACAATGATGTCGATGGTGGTGTTTGTTGCTTTGTTGGCGCTGGCGGCTGCCGCGCCTAGCAGTGAGCCCGGCTTGAAGAAAAGATCTATCGGGCATGCGGTCGCCTATAGCGTACCAACGTCGCTTCTAGCTACTGAGGTAGTCGAGCCCGTGGTGTACGCCAACCCTGCCATCTACAGTCCAACCGCTTCAGTATACTCGACTGGGTCAGCCGTATCTCATCAATCGAGAGTGGATGTGCGCACTTCTCCTGCCGTAGTTTCTGCCTCTCCAGCCGTAGTTGCCTCGGCGCCAGTTGTGGTCGATGCTCGCTCCGTGTACTCTGCTCCACTGTACGCCGCCCCCGCGGCTGTTTCCCACCAGTCGCGTTACGACGTGCGCAGTTCCCCAGCCGTGGTGACCGAGCAGGTGGTGGCTCCTGCTGTATACAGCAAGCAGCTTGTGGCTGCGCCCACCGTGGTCGACGCTCGCTCGCTTTGGACCCCATCAGTCTACACCACCTCCTGGTAAACACAGTAACTATATAAAATTATCATGTGTTTTCTCGGCCTAAAAATCACTGAGCTTATTTTAAACTACTAAGTTCAGTTCTTACAAGATTAAAATAGACACAGTAATTTTTATACCAAATTCCAATCATGTACTATGTTTATAAATCTATTTACTGCAAACATGTTTTTTATTGAAGTAATCGTTAGTAACATTTTTTTGTTTTTCAAATTGTAAATTTACTTTAAACAAATTTATATATTCAACTGTTAAATTAAATATAACCTTGCAGTTAACTTTATTCCTACTTGAAGTCTGATCGCCGCGTCGAAATTATGACCTACAAGTTTCTACTTATTTTATACCAACCTGTAAAAAATTGTTGCTATGATATGTCAGTCAGTTTGTTTGTTGAATGCGATTGAAAAACGATCTTTGTGATTCTGAATGATAGAATTAAAAATAGGGTTATGAGGGAAAGCGGCTTGAAAGAGGATTTTGTGACTAGAATTGTGAAAGGTTTCGGCGTCGGTTTTTAGGGCATGTTGAAAGGATGAATGAAGGGAGAGTGAAAACACATATCTATATTGCAAAAGTAAATTGACACAAAATAATTTCATAAAAATCAATAACCATCTTTCTACCTCAATTGAGTTGAGGTTGAATAAACTTGGAACATGAACTCTTTTAATTTATTTAAATTGTTGATTTTTATTTTAATATCAATTTAAATTCCTATTTCTCTTGAAAAACTTAACTAAGTCGCAATAACAATCTATAAAAGTAATTTGTGTTGTATCACAAAAATGATGTTTGCTTTTTCTTCTTGATTTAATTACACATTAATTATTTCCTATAACTTTCTTACGGCAGGAGACAATGAACAATTTTTTTCAGTTTTTAAAACATCGAGCGAAAAATCAAAACATTCATCTTTGTGTCTACTTCACGGTTGACCTAAAATGTTTTGTAGTAATGGATAAAAAAATAATACAATAGAGACAGAAATTGATAACTGTCAGATGAAAATTATTATTATATAATTACATTTCACCTGTAGTATAATAAAACAGTAAATAATATGTTGGTGGACCATGCTGTTTGGTTGTCTACTCAGCAGTATGAGAGGAAGTGGTTTTAATTTTTAGATAGAATGGGCGTGATTAAGATTACTTATGTATTGATTATATCGACAAATATATCGATATGGTTTAAAACAATCACACCATATTTTAGATTAAGATTAGATGTAGAAATATTTCTGCGTGAAATATAAAATGTAAAAACTTATCTATACTAATGTGTTTTATAAAGAAAAAAGCTTTGTTTTTGCAAATAAACTCAAACATACACAACACTCACGTTCGTAACTGTGGCACGATCTTTGTACGCCTCTCTATCCCTTCTACATTCATGCATGCTCGTCGGGTAGTCCTTATATCGCTACTATTCAAAAACTAGTACACTTTTATCAATCTCTGCCGCACGATCATAATCGTCCGCTGTTCGACATAGGCCTCTCACATTGATCGCTTCATTGGGGGGAAAATGTAATCGCCATGCTTGGCACGCGGGTTAGCGATCGCCTCAAGACAGACATGTTCATGCACACAAATGTTTGTTCTGTGTGAGAATCGAACCCACGACCTGCGGCGTGAAAGGCAAGCATCTTACCAACAGCGCCAACCGGTCCGCCATATACTGTAATAAATTGTATATATGGTATAGGCATTTCAAAATAGTTTCACCAACAGAAACCTCTTCTATCAACGAATTACCTTGTTTATTTTTTAATTTGTCTTACTATCTATCCGAGTGATCCGCTTTGGGAGGATATGTAATAGTCTCATTACGAAAGAAACAAATTTATTTATTTACATTTGAACTTTTTTCGGTATTAAAAATTGGGTAGTATTTAACACTAATAAAATTATTTTTGCAATTAATATAACAACAAACACCTCATAATAGCACTAATTTAAGTTCGTGGCGGACCGCTTTTTACCTAAATGTAAAGCTTTTTAATTAACGCATTACTTTTTTTTCATACAAGAAGGGGGCAAACAAGCAAAAGGTCCTCAAAGTAACCTATACCAATAGACATCTGCAACAAGCATTTGCGAGTTGCAGATGCGCTGACTACCTTTAATAGATAGAGGAGGAAATAGACAGAAAAATGGACATTTCCTTCATCTGTCTATCCCCTTCCCCGTCAAATCCTTTTTCCCTTTCCGCCCTTTCCTTATTATAGACGGGTGGGAGGAAGAAGGGGACTAAAATTAAGCATCCGGTACCTTTCTCCTCAGACGAAACGTAGAATACTTCTACTTCATGCCTGTCTTCCGTGAGGGAGTGGTATTTCACCGGTCGAGCGAGCCATTCGTGGAACAGATGTTGTTGTTGCGAACTCTACCACAGTTGAAACTAATTATAACTAGCCCAAGGCAAACCTATCCTTTTTTATCACATGCTTTATTTTAAGGAAACAGCATTTTGAGGTACGAGTCACCTAACCTAAACATTAATTTTATTTTTGTATAAAAATATGTTGCGAACCTAACCTAGCTTCTTTATTTAAAAAAGAACCCGAAAACCCTAACTTACGTTGTTGTTAATTTTAAGCAAAGTTTATTTCTTAAAACCTTTTATTCATTTGGTACCTATTCATGTGTCCAATGAAGCAGTGTTTATTATAGACAATAAGTTGTAATTGAAAATTAACGAATTTGAGGCATATAGGAACGTAAAAGTCGCTAGGGCAGGGCTGTTTACTTTCACATGACACTTGACATTGTTGTTTTACAAACGTTCATTTTTAGCCACGTATGGTTATAATTTAATTACTAATTTGACTGCGAAAAGTATAAAAGCCGTTGACAATTTTATTGAATTATCAGTCAACCGATAATCGGTTTGAAGTGAATTTTCTGATTTTGTTCGCTAAATAACAACACAGACCACGATTCAAAATGAAATTGTTGGTGGTGTTCTCCACTCTTGCAGCTGTGGCATGCGCTTCTCTTGTTCCGTTGGCGCAGCCGGCGCATCAACCGGCGCTGCTACTGGATCCCCATGGACATCCTCTGGATACGGCTGACGTCATCAATGCACGTGCCATTCACCTTCAAGCCAAGGCACTGGAGCCTCATGGAGCCGTAGCGCTTGCCGCGGTCGCTCCTGTTGTCGCTGCCCCTACTGTGTTCGCTACGCCCGCCGCCGTTTCCCACCAGTCCCGTGTGGATGTGCGCACCAGCCCCGCCATCGTCACTGCTCACGCTACCCCCGTCCTGGCCACGCACAGTGCTTACGCCGCCCCTCTCTTAAGACACCCTGCTGTAGGGCTCACAGGCCATGGACACCTGTTGAAGAAACGCTCTCTGGGTCATATTGCGTACGGCGCCCCCGTTATCGCTCACGCCACCCCCGTCCTCGCCGCCGCACCGACCGCTGTGTCGCACCAGTCCCGCGTCGACGTCCGTACCAATCCCGCCATCGTCACCGCTCATGCCGCTCCCGTCCTAGCCGCGCACAGTGTTTACACCGCCCCTCACTTAAGACACTCTGCTCTAGGGCTCGTCGGTCATGGACACCTGTTAAAGAAGCGCTCTTTGGGACATATCGCTTACGCAACCCCCTTCATAGCACACGCTACTCCAGTGATCGCCGCCGCGCCCGCCGCCGTAGCCCACCAGTCCCGAATCGATGTCGTTTCTAGCCCGGCCGTCAATTCGCACACTATTGTCGCTCCCGCCGTGGCCCATGCCGTCGTCGCGCCTGTTGTCGCTTCGGCCGCTGTGTCTCACCAGTCTCGCGTCGACGTCCGCTCCAGCCCTGCTGTTGTGTCCGAGTCTGTTGTTGCAGCCCCTATCCTTAGTGCGCACTCTTCTCTGGCTCTTTCTGGCCACGGACATCTGCTGAAGAAACGTTCCTTGGGTCACATTGTCTCTCCAATTGCCGTCGCCCACGCTCCTGCAGCTGTCTCTCACCAGTCCCGTATTGACGTGGTGTCCCGGCCAGCTGTTGTATCCCAAGCCGTAGTGGCCCCTGTGGTGGCGCACGCTGCCCCCGTCGTTCCCCTCGCGCACTCCGCAACACCTATCCTTCACTCTGCCCCCTTAGCTCACGCTGCACACTGGTAAGATACAATTAAGATTTAGCGAACAAATGTAGTTTTCGTTTTAATACGATAAAGTAAAATGAATAGACAATAAATTTATAATTTGTAATTTATGGTTTTTTTTCGTTACCTTATACTGAATATATGTATATATATATAAATTAGGACCTTAATGGATGAGTGTCTAAACATTCGGTCGTGTTACTTGTCGTTGTTTCGATTCTAGATCTAATAATAACTATTTAGTTTTAACGATTCTTACTATGAAATTTGGGTTCAAGTATTCTCAATGAATATCAGATTTGCGATTAACTTTTCTGTTAACCCCTTTACGTCTCCCAATTTTCAGACGACACAGTTTATCTCTCAATTATCTATTGATTAAAGTAAAACTGTTACATAAAAAAATTTGTTAACACTTCTTGCATAAACAAAAGCTTTAAACGATAGTATGATAGTTATGCAATCACGCCCATAATTAAGTCAACTAAGTTTGTAATAAGTACTGTGAATTTTTCTCTTGATCCCTGTCCCTTTTTCACTAATAGATTCGATAGCTCATTTATATTGGTACTTGACCAACCCCGGACAATCGTGATATTTGAAAAACATTTCTAAAAAAAGGTTTGATCTATTGTTTTTTTTTAATTTAGTCATTGTTCTATTAAAAAAATTGTATATTGTATATTGTATTTTTTGTATGTCATACCATTATGGATTAGAAAGGGAAAAGGGTGGCTTAAAATAGGATGTTGTGACTAAAATTGAAAAAGGTCTACTTCGTTGAGCGGAACAATTTGGAAAGATTGTGTTGCATTGTGATGGACAGTGATAAGGTAAATTTACAAAAATACAGATTTATTAGGAATTAACAATAACCAGAAAATAAATAAATTCCAGGATAGAAATTAGTAATAATTATACTACCATCTAGTACAACAAAATAAAAAAACCTTATATAAGAAATCGTTGGTTCCTACATAAATTATCGTATCCCACAATTTAAATCAGTCAGTCAATGGTTGTCTTTGCATAGTGCAAATTTCAAAATAAGAAATTTAAATTCAACGATTCTGTTAAATAAAATATTTTTAAAGCTCACTGTTTGTCCTGTAAAGCTTGCTTTACAAATATACGATTTACGTAGGTACCATGGAACCAGGAATACAATTATAGAAAGTTTATGTCAGGTTAATTAAAATATTTCCTTTAGATAGATTGTAGTATGTGATAAAATTAGATGGTTTGTTCAAAACGAAAAAGAGGTAAAAGGCTAATGGTGTGTTGGTTACAAGGTTCCGTTCATAAACAAGAAATTTTCATAAATAAACTCAACTGACTACCCCTTTGACATATCGGGGAAGAATACGAGGCGATTGACACCTTAATTAACTATGTAAAAAATGTTTTATTACTTGCATTTAAATACTACTTAAATATTATTATTGTACAGTTAAGCATAAGGCTTTAATGGACTGGAAACTATTAACTTCTGTTAACATATATAACAAGCAATTGTTTATTTAAAAAAAAAACCCGACTGACTCTCATATGACATGTCTGACGGTGTCACTGGGCATTGCTTCCCTCTTTAAAAAAAACATGCACATTGCATACGAACATCAGTATTAAGATACCTACATATGTAAATTCGCCAGTGCGAATAATATGTCAGGAGCAAAGTCTAGCAAGACCAATCAAATTCTTTTTTCCACAGGAAGATCAACAATGCAAGTTGTAACCCAAAATATTAAATATGCATCCTTAATATTACGCTCATCTAGTGCTTAGAAGACGAGTAACAAGAGCTATAAACACCAGTGGATAGCAAAAAAAAAATCTGAGCGCGACACGTGACCAAACACGATTTATTGGACACTATAGAGTGCAAGTTTTTAAATTGAAATCAGGTTAAATTAAAAGTACAACTTTAAATTGCTGCTTTTTACAATTTTATTTAATAATTTTTCACATATCGTTTCGTCCTTTTCTTCTATCGTTTTGTTTCCTCTTTGTTGCCACTACATGCCTGCACTCAATTTCTCACCACTCCTGGGGTTGACTGTGAGAGAATGCCTTTTGGCATTTGGCATTAAGTCCACCCTTTGTGAAAAACAACAAAGTATAAATAAATAAATAAAAAAAATATGTATAAACGTACGGAGACTCGACCTCACAGACAAACCATCAATTTGGCTTTATGGGGCAGAGTATCTATTTTCTTATTTTATACTGAATAAATAAATAATAACGGAAACATATATATGTGAATATTAAATATCGAAAAAAATAAGAGAATATGAGAACTGCAAATAAAAATTATCAATTGCCGCTATGCAAGTTATTTTCTGCACATATCACTATTTGAATGCATGAATCATTCATCACCATCTCTTGCCCTTTTTTTTGGAACAGTAAGCACTACTCATCCATATCTCCTGTACTCTATTGTAGTCCATAATGTGACTGGTTTTTGGTTATAGTTTTTACGGCCAGCAGCCTGCCTGACGCCAACACTTCTCGGGAATTTTAATTGTAATTTTGTTTTGTTAAATTAGATTTGATTCAATTCTTTTAAAATAAAAGTAATTGTTACATATTCATATTAAGTTGTGTTTTAAGTTTTATTAAACTTATAAAAATATTTTTTTAGCGTAAATAGAAACCGAGAATACGATTCATCTATTAAGACAAAAAATAGCGGATCTGAATTAATTAAAACCAAAACTTAATTTTGTGTTTGTCTATTTTTATTTTATTTTTATTATAAATTATGATATCGTTTAATTATTTTTTATCTTAGGTCGTCATATTCACTCTTCACCAAGCATGGGCCAAAGGAGCGGAATGGAGGAGTCCGGAATGCGCAAGGGCACCACCGTAGACACTGTGCGTGAGGGACGCGAGGGGAGCGACAGCGGCGTGAGAGACGATGGCGGGGCTGCTGCGGACGTCGACGCGGGACTGATGCGACACGGCGGCCGGGGCGACGGCGTGTGCAACGACGGGCGCGATTGCTGCATGGGCAACCACGGGCGCGGCCACGGCGTGCGACACGATGGCCGGGCTAGAGACGACGTCTACACGGGACTGGTGGGAGACAGCGGCAGGAGCGGCGGCTAGGATGGGGGCGGCGTGGGCGACGACGGGGGCTGCGTACGCAAGGTGACCCAGGGAGCGTTTCTTCAGGAGGTGTCCGTGGGCGGCGAGTCCGTGAGCGGAGTGTCCCCAGAGAGGAGCAGCGTAAGCACTATGCGCCGCAAGGATGGGGGTGGCGTGAGCGGTGACGATGGCGGGGCTGG
>DWLR01003768.1:0-13027 GCA_018246295.1 Papilio alexanor hazarajatica
TATATATATATATATATATATATAGACATAAACAGGTGAAATAGATGACGAATTTCGTGACTTATAAACCTTTGCTAGGGGATTAATATGATCTTATTTATATCTAATAACACTAATTATATTACTGCCACTATACCTATTGCTTAAATAGTTATTTTAAAGAATGCGTTTGATCATAGCTACTGTATGGCTGTAGTGTTTCACAAAAAAAACGACCGTAATCTCACGTGAAGTTAAATGCCGTCGTAGTCTAAGATTGCGAACGGGCAACCTTACTAAATGCTCGCATCTTAAATGAGTACTGTAAGTTATAAACTTCCAAAGTTGAGTCATAAAATAGTTTCCATAATATTAAAACAAAATATACCACATAATTTTTACCACGTAAATCTATTAAGTAAGCCATTTTATTTTACATTCATCATCATTTGTAATAGTTACTTTAAGTATAATTTGAATATAGTGATCTAAAGTAACTAAAATTATAAAATGTTATATTGACACTGAAAAATTTACATTATTATACTATAATACAAAAATTAGACAAGCATTAAATAATAGCAGCGGTAGCTTAATAATGCTTGCCATAAAAATAATAATTTCAGATGTAACAGGTGACTTTGACGAAAAAGCTTCGTTTAAAAAATATTTAATTCGATTCCACAAAAATGAAATTGACAGCTTTTTCAGTCGAAGAGGAAAAACATTACTACATTTATGTGAAAAACCTAAATTTTCAGCGCATTTCAAAAGTGTTTGCGTGTAAAAATTATTTCATACTCCAGTATCGGTACCAAATTAATGTCATCGGTTTGTAACAAGCTTTTAAATTAGTGTATAGAAAACTAATTGCAAGTTTTAATCGGCTAACGAGTCTTTTGTACTGACGGACGCAAGTCGCTCGTAAAGTTCGTAAAAGTTGTTGAAGTACTATCTCAATCGATATATTCGATCAATACTTTACACAGCTGATTATAAATGAAGGGTTCCTATGGGAAATGGAAGCGGCACATAAATATAACATGAGGCCCGAGAAGCCGTGGTGTCGCAGTGTCAAGATGGTGTGTTTGGTTTGTTTGTCGCTCGATAAGACCAGTGAGGATCTGAGCGTCATGGTGGTGGCGGAAAGCGCGACCGAGTTGCGGTCGATAGGTAGTCGGGCGCAAGCGCGAGTCTCGGTAGCGACGAAGCCGGGGTGCAGGTTAGTCCGCTGACTGAAACGTGGCTGCCGGCAGCCTGCGTCGGCCTGGCCTCTAGCTGGCGAAACATGCACGCGGCCCGATCGCGCGGCGTACACACGATCTCCCTCGTCCTAGCTCTCGCCATAGCTTGGTTGCCTCACGCCGACCACGCTGCGTGAGTATGCCATACTTTAACCAAAAAATACACTTATCGCGCCAAAAACCACGTTGCCGACCCGCAAAACAATACTACTACTTTAAAACTACTTTAAACACTTTAAATTGTTGATGACAAATGATTAAAAATTTAAATTAAATTGATAATATTGAATTAGAATTTTTAAAAATAATTAGGACCCCCCAAAAAATCATCTAGATTATTGAGGAGGATAATTTAAAAAAAAATACGTGATTTACAGTAGCCAAATTTATTTTATAAATACATGAAGCTTCTAAATAGTATAAATATTTTTTGGTCAGTACAAATCTAAATTCAAGTAAGTTTTTTTAATTGCAATTGATATAGTGGATTAAAAAAGTTACGAGACAAGATATTTTGCGAAATATTTTTTTTTTTCAATTCATAACACACATACGCTTTTAATATAATAATTATTGTAGAATGTAAGACTAAACATTAAGTATTTAGTAATAGTTATATAAAATTTTCAACACGGAAGAAATTATCTGTAAAATCTACGAAAATTTTATTTTGTATTAAATTCCAAAATATTACATTGTATATCAGTTACAGTCCTGAAAAGATGATAATTTCTTCTAAAAACATTAATTAGTTTAAATATGAAATACCGCCACCGCAGGGTGAAATTATCTAAAATGTAATACGGTGCTGAAAAATATTTAAGTCGTTTCATTTACCATACGCGTAAATATGAATAAATATTTCAAAACGCTTTATGTATTAAAAGTATTTCAATCCAACAATTACATCAAGGGACATCGGAGAATCGAAAAATGGAAGAGATATCTGAGAAATTATATAAGCCTGCACGTTGCCAAAGCTGTACTTTGCTACAGTATATTCGGCATTTCCATTATCGAGTATGTATGTATGTATGTATGTATGTATGTATGTATGTATGTATGTATGTGTGTGTGTATGCACGTACAAGTATGTATGTATATATAAATGTACGCGCGTGCGAGCGCATGAATTCATGTATATAAATATCTACTGCAAATGATGGCGTGTTGGAATCAGTTTAATAATACAATCTTGGAAAAAGAAAAAAATGTATTCCACGAATATTCTAGTCATAACACTTCATATAAAGATTTACTCTTAATTGTAATGATATGGGCGGGAAACATGTGCAGTCAACGGTGGCATCCATTTCGTAATTACTTTGCGTGTTTCATATAAAATAAATCTGAAGAGACCTCGTCAGGCGGTCTCTGTATCTCTGTTAGCTCTCACATCAAACTAAAGCATGTACAATATCAGTGTCATTTTATAATTAAATATATTAACGCTCTGTGACTACACCACCTACTCTTGAAACTAATAATTATTAAAAAATTACTGGGAAGAGTACTAATCGAAAAACACCCCAATTCTTCCAAATCAGTCGAACCGTTTTGGCCACAGGACGACACAGTGTAACGGACACAAACCTTATCCTCCTTCCAGTCGGGTTTTAAACATTTTCCCGAGCAACGTGCATATCAGTAATACGCTTTTAATATTTTATTATCGTAAGAAAAATTACTCGAACATACTAGTACACAAGTTCATTTTTAGAATTACATTCGTACAGCGGCAATTAAAATAACTACTCTTGAATACATTTGACACATGTTAAAGACGCGCGGTGCCAAAGTATCCTATTAATAGATTTTAATATTCCCAGAACAATTGATGTAGTTGAATTCGCCTAGATTACCCAGACATAGAGGTTTTGTAATTAAAAATCACAGTTTAAATAATTCTTACAAATACATTCAATTTCTTTAATTTTACAACATTTTAACATTTTAATAAAAATCATAGTAAAAAATGCTTCTTAAAAAATTCAATTTAAAAATATTTTTATTCTAACGTAATAAGAAAAAGAAAATTTCATATTTCCTGTAAATTATAATTTTGAAAATTTTATATTTACTTAACAATTTAATTTTTTAGGTAAACTCAGTTAAATTAAAAAGCGGATCGTCATTGATAAAGACTAAACAAAATTACACTTTGTTTTTTAGGAAATAGAACAAAATCTATAAACATTTTACCTACTTATAGATACGGCAGTCCAGTCGCGCTTGGGCCTTAGATAGCGACTTCAACGTCCAAGTTACCGGATTGCTCCAAAATTGTATTCGTATATCTAAATATATTATTCTTACTTTTAATTTTATTTCTAAAATTTTATTTTTAAAACAATTAATTAACTTATTCTTATTTTAAAAATAATTAATAAAAATAAAATCTTGCGATTTATCACGTCTCATGCCTTCATCTATGACCACCACTTATGAGATGGTCAAAAGTTGTCATTTTACTTTTCCCCCACGTATAGCACACTAAATTATAAACAATAATGGTTTATTAATAAACGTTAAGTAAATAAACCTACAAAACCTACTATAAAAATATAAAATAGTGTTCAACCGGCGGCGTTCTATGACAACTAAAAGGGTCACTAAAATTATCGCTTTCCATATCGGACCTTTAATCGAACTGTTTCACGAGAGCTTCTTAAGTTCTTGGGCGAAACTCTTCGCTAAAAGTCAATTTACCAATACGACTGTAACAATTAGAGTAGATAATATTATTAATTATTTTTTTATAGAAATGTATGTATATACATATAATTTCTGCAATCTCTGCTTAACCACCTGGGTAACCGGCATGAGTGCTTATTTCTTTATACATCATATCTTTCCGTACAGTGAAATATTCCTAAATACTAGTCATTCAAATTTCTATAAAAAGATTGAAGATTTCAAAAATTCAGATTTCCTATAATAATGTTCAAACATTAATAAATCGTTCCTGATACGTATTGCAAATAAAATACCAATAACGGCAAATTAAAATATATATTTCCATATTCCATGAATGCAACATTGGCTTTGACCATAACGAGGATGCTGCATATTAATAATGAATAGAGCCTTTGAATTCTCCGTTTTTATTGAAACTAAATATTATTGCGTTCACGATATTCAATGGAAGCTAAAATAAAAAGTTACGTAATTCAATATCCATCCCCGCTAATTCCTAGAATTCAAATGTTTCAGTGCTTCAATCGATATTCATGGTCACGGTTACACTAACAAAAATATGAAGTTCAATGTTTTCAAGGTAATGAATGAAAGTTGAAACCTAGTACGAGAATTTTACAATACTAAAATGATTTTGTTTAACATGTGCAAATATTTACACGAATATGAATAAAATTGAGCTGGCGAATGTTTACATTTGAATATTGTATGAAACATAGATACGTTTAAAATCTATCTTATATTAAAATGGTCCCAATAACTCTATAACATGATTGTCCCGGGAAACGCGCATAAGACAATCGCCTTAAGCTGCATCTTTTGCGTTATTGCACTTTCCTCAAAATAATACAATACTCTTTAATCTCGCAATTCCGGGTTTATTTGTAACATGGGCTTATGTGGATAGCATTGTTTACTTAGTCTTTTTCAGGAGAACAACGTAATAGTGGAGCCTAGAAAGTGCATGACTAAGATAACTAAGACTAGTTCCTTCTAATCTATTGATAAATCTAGATAACCGGGTAGAGATATAGAACCGAACTACTGCTACTATGACATGGATATTATGTTTTTATTTTTTTTAAATTTTTACTACTATTTTTTTGGTACTAGTCGTAATATAACGTACATAAATTTTGAAATATCAGTCGGAGTCCATTCATAGTTTCTGAGTACTTCAGTTCACATCTTTTAGATGTGGACTGCAGAAACAAGAAAGTAAATAATAATAACGTCTATGTAGAATGCACTCGAAGTGCTCACTAGACTCACGGACTGAAGCACAACGCCCTTTTTGGTATAGAGTTCCGCTCCGATTAGTAACGGGCATATAAAACTGTTTGTTCAATCTTCAAATAAAAATTAAAAAAAAAAAAAAATTAACTCGTAACCATGGGTTCGGCAGAGATTATGGATTCTATTTGGTGCGATCCTTCTACAACTATACACCTACGCAACATTCTTGTCGGTTACCGATATACCTTTCTTTAGTATGTCATATATATTTCTTCCTTTAAAGAAAAAAAAAAAACATTCAATTAATTTAAAAATCATTCATTTAAAATAAGAATTGTATATTCGCTACTCATTTTTTTTTTCAACAATTTCCATTGTTTAAAAATAATCCCTTAGTGATGGTCTGATTGGGTCTAAAAACATGTCCGTGACCAAGTGACATTTTAAACAATTTTAGCCAAAAAAATTTAATCTGTTATATTTATTAATTCCGTCGCCGTTTCCATCTGAGTATAATTAAATTTTTAATTCAAAATAGAAAAAGGTTTTATAGAAAGCTTTTCTTTAAATACTACTGGAAAGATATTCTCTGAAAAGAATTCTATAAGTAATTAAATTAAAATGAAATAACGAAATTAAAATGTAATCTTAAAAGTCAATATTCTCAGACAGGAATGATAACGTGCTGAAGTTTTCCTAGAAAAATATCCGCAGTTACGACTTGCTGTGGAAATGGCTTTAATTTTTCCTTTTAAATTTCTGCAAAATAATATGAATTTTAAATCAGAGAACTTACTGCAAATGGCTGTGAAATTATAAATAGATCTCACGTCTTTACCACTTGTAGTTAATACCTATTATGCAATATTTCTACTGATTTTCCATTCGAAATTCGAATAAGTTTTTAATCAATTTTCACAATCGCATTAGGATAATGAGGCCGTTAATACTTTTGTGTTTGATTGAGGCGTTGATAAATCAATTATTTTTAATTTTTATGATTTGTTTATTTAAATCATTGTGTTAATTTGGACGTAAAAATATTTTTTTTTGGAATCTTCTACTTTGATGACATATTATTCTCCTTAATTACTTTATTAAAGAGGTTTAATAATAGAGAGGTAACAAAAATCTTATTCGATATACGAAGGCCTTAATTACGGTTACCTTAGCTACACTACCGAGGCGCTAGCTTTGCAGTTTATGTTTTTATGACTTTTCTAGCGCTTCCTTGTTTTTAAAGAAGTGGGTTTACCGCTATTACGGGATCCATTACAGAATAAACTGTTATTTTTAGCCTATTGCTTGCTAGTGATTGACATGAGATTAAAAGTACATAGATCCTACAATACACAAGACGATTCTGTTGTCACTCTCATACAATCTTCTATAGCTCTCCATCCAAATTAACCTCGGAAGAACGGTAGTGTTTCCACTGTACCACAGTAATGCAATATATAAAAACAATATTATTCAAATAAGAAATAATCCGCTCAAAATGTTTATTAATTCCCTTTGGAAAAATATCGTGTATATTTTCACGCCTTTGAATTTTCACTTTATCGGCCTCGGCGATGTACAACATTTTCGCACTTCGAAATGAATTCAACATTTTAAAAGTTATAAATCTGTTATATGTTTATCATTTTACGATATATTTTATTTAAGTGCACTATTTCGGTACAATTGAAAATGCCATATTCGATTTCTTTTAAAAGTTATTTTTTACTAAAAATTTAATTTCTTTAAATCCAGAAAAAACATCAATTTATAAATGATTCAACTTACTAAAATTCGTATACCTGTTATTAACGGCTTTACTAGTGAAATTCCGAGATTCCTTCATTGAACGTTAGCCTTTGCAGAAGCCAATCGGGAGTGACCTTTATTTGAAAACTGCCTTAGCATTTTCAGCCTCAATATAATTCGCAACATGGAAAACTAACGTTTTTGCAAGTAGTTTAATATAATTTTAATACTGTAATAGTATGCATTCTGATTAAAAATAATTGGAATCATTATTAATCAACTATTAACTTCTTTCAGCAATTACTTATTATTACTTTCTTAAACAGGTAGGTTAAAAAATATTTGTAAGCGGCTGGCGATTGTATCATTCCGTATTTAGCATCAAGTTTCAGGGTTTTAAAAGTAATAATTGCTATGTAGGATAATTTCATTATAATATTAATTTAATTGTGATTTATTCGTTCAGTTCACGACTTTTTGTCAGTTTGCAATATGCCCAGTAAAATTATTAACTGACTAATTCAGCAATCGGTCGTTGACATGTATTTTTTACTACTCAACCTTCAGAGATAACATTAAAGTTATGCTTTAATTTAAGGCAATTAGCTTAATTAAAAGCATATTTTAATTTATATACAGCATTTTTTTTTCTAATAACAATAGACGTTTTACTTTTATTGATTTTAAACAAATGTGAAAATGATTTTGTTAATTCTAATGAAGTGAACACGCAATACCAACACGATATGTGGAAAGAATACGACTAACGAACGAAATGTACATTTTTATAACATGTATACATATGTATTTAGGGCCGGCAATGTATGTATCTGCAGGTACTCTGGTATTGTGGATGCCCATAGGCGTCGGTTCACTTAATGTTAAGCGACCCGCTGCTCGTTTGCCCCCTTATACAATAAAAATATTTCAAATAACCTAAACTTTGTAAATAAAAAAATACGTCACTTACTTAATGTACAGGGCGGCCACTACAATATTTTACAAGTGAATTGAAATTATAAAATATGGATAACTAATATTTTATGGTAACCTGAGAAAAGGTCGGATTCAGAAAAAAATTACGCATTTTTTTTAATCCGATTTTTTCTACGACTTTTAGCGTCAAAGATTTACAACTTTTGTTTACAATATTTAGGTCTTGGTATGAAACAGGAGAACCGAAATTAATATGGATAGTTACGAATTGCTCTATACTGTACCGAAACTTGAATTGAGTTTCAAAATGTAATCTGGATTAATGGTCGGTGATATCATAAAAAATCAAACTTTGTTTCCCAATCTAAACACACAAATGGTTAATGACATTTCCGCCAGATGTAGTTACGAATATCTTAAACAAGAAAATTACAAGCGCTCATAATAATTTTTTTACGCCACCTATGGAAGATAGAAATAATAATCGCTCTATAGTAAGGTTAAACTAAGTTAGTGGTGTACGTAAAAACGTAAAAGCTATGCACTATTTTTTTAGTTCCAATCGATAGATATTAGAGATATATAGATGGATAGTACCAAAACATGTTACTACTTAGCTAAAGTTACTACTTAGGTACATAAATGGAATAAAAATTATTTATAATACTTAATTTTTACACTAATGTTAAATAAATTCTAGAATTAATATTTGTCAATAATTGCATATTATATTGTTTGGGACTGATCTGTCTTAATATAATTGGAGTCCACATAAGTCCCCGTAAGTATAAAGGAAAGAGAAGCGTAAATAAATTATTTTATGAAATTGACCGACATTGACGGTAAGGGATGTTTAAGAAAAAGTTTTATCGATCTCAAAGTGACATGATAAAGAGGGCACCTAAAGTGAAAATAATATTCATTCAAAATGGCTTTCTACGACGTAAATCAGATCTTATCTTACAGTCACATCAAAGACCACGATTTATTAAATTTAACTAGATATAATTGATACGGATACAAACAGATGTTTTTTTTTTATTATCAAAGTAATCTGATATAACTTTATCACAAGAACACACGAGTTCGCAAAAAATCAATTTCAGGCAAAATCGGAAAGCAAACTTAATCATTTGGTTGATTTCTGTCCCGCGAATTTATATCGAAGAGATAAATTTTAATATTTTCAACTTTTAACAATAAACTTTTGTTTAATTTCAAATGCCGTGTATTTTTTATGGAAAAAGTAAAACTAATCAGATTTAATCACTATTTTGTATTAAATGCATTATTCTTTATTTTTTGTGGTTTTATATTATTCTACAATGAATTGATTTCGGTTAAATTAACGTTTGGGCTATAAAATATTTTAGTTCGCGGCTTTGTAATGCGTTACAGCATTAACCAAGATTTGAATCATTGTTCTAACTATATTTTAATCAATTAGCGCTTAGAGATACAAAACCCAACATGTATTTATGTACGTTATAAAACGGTATCTGTTTAAAGAAAAATTTGGAATGAATAGCCGCACAATGTTTTCCTGCGAGTTTTACTATTTACGTTTAGTTGCGAATGCGAAGTAAAGAGTAATTTTGTTTTCTTGTTTACTTTTGCTTTTGCAGGGATTAAAAGTGAGGCAACGCCCACAGTATGGTGTAAAAGACTCCAAAGAATTTTTATCTCTCAAAACATTCTTCACATGAAATTTTCTCGGTTATAATCTTAAATAAAGCTACATTAAAAATTTCGTACGCAGCACATTAAAACTGCTAACTATTTTATAATCTATACAAAGGTGCACGGTTCTGTGTCCGAATACAAATTTTATTGTCCTTTTGTACGTGTGTGCATCAGTAACAAATATTGATTCGATCTAAAATTGGATTTATTTATTTTATCCTTAATCACTATATGTTTTAAACCTAAGTTAATTACAATTTCTATGTTTACAAATTAAATGATTATATTTCTAAAAAAGAACATTAGCATAACTTACACTTAAATTTGGACTGCATTGCATTATGTTTTCAATTAGTATGCGAAAAAGAACACAGAAAATTCCTATATTTCCTTTTAGTGAATTCCACAACGATGGAAAAGAAGATAAGTTTTCAAAGTAAAGATCAAGTTCGAAAGCAACTCAATATTACTTAGCTCTTTTGTTGCGAACCTTGAAGCGGAACTTAAAAGAGAAATTGATTATTTTTTAATCACGATGGATAACGTGCGAACTATATAGTTGTTTGTACAAGAATTTAAAGTGATAATGATAAAACGTATCGGTATTAATATTTTTTTTTGTACATTTGTGTTGGGGGATCTCTAATGCCGCTCTGACCTGGTTGATCCACCTCATGGGTGATCTGCTTCTTATCCTGGCTCCTTCTACTTTTCCTTGCACTACTAATCGCTTGATGGAAACATTATTTCGTCTACACACGTGACCGGAGTACGTGAGGATGCGAGCCCGAACAATGAAGGATAGACGTTGTGTGATGCCGAGTTCTTCGAGGATTGATGTGTTTGTTCGGAATGCAGTCCAGGGTATTCTCAGCATTCTTCTCCAGCTCCACATCTCAAGCGCGTCTATTTTCTGTATTTCACTCTCTCTCACGGTCCACGTTTCTGATGCGTAGAGGAAAATGGAGAACACAAGTGATTGAACCAGCCGGGTTTTAGTGGCTTTGGTTATGTTGCGGTTCTTCCATATTCTTTGAAGTTTGTCCATTGCTGTCCTAGTAATCGCCATTCGTCGCTTGATCTCGTCTATGCAGCCACCCGTGTTCGAGATCAACGCTCCCAAATAAATATATGATTGGACAACTGAACAGTTCGCGATTTGTGTAAACTCTGGCGAATTGTGGTTGATACGGTCAACAATTATAATTTTGGTCTTGTTACGATTGATCTTAAGACCGAACTCGAGACTGACGTTCTCCATTATTTGAAGAAGTTCTTCTATATGATGGGCACTAGTCGCAAAAAAGTGTGGTGTCATCCGCGTAGCGCAAGTTTGAAATTTTTAGGCCTCCGATTGCGATTCCTAAATGTACAAAAAAGCAGCAGTTAGGGAGGAGTGGAGGCGCCTAGTGAAAAGGGTCACTAAAGTTACATGATGTCCACGACCAGTCTGTTAAGACTGCAACGACAGAGAAGAAGAATTAATAATTTGTATTTAATAAGAAGCAAACGCTATAACTAATGTCAAACGACGACACAGCCCTGAACATAGGTATAACTTATTTGGCTATATAATGATGACTATGTAAGTTTTCTTGGCATTTTACATTTTTTTATAATATTTATATTTTACAATTTTATTGTACGATACGATACGTACGATGTGTTTTTTTACGATATTGTATTGTATTGATAACTTTGATATAGTTTATGTAATATAATAAAATAATCTTCATAATAAAAGAGTAAGCCATTAAGAAATGGGTATTAGGTTTGACTTAAATATTTTTGCGTCTAAGTCTTCTCTTTCATGCGATATGCGAATAGTTGGTTTTATTTTTTGACGCAAGTTTTATAAGCATCCTTTAAGAAGTTTTAGGTCTAAAAATACAATTATTTAAAATGTAAATTGTAATTGTAAATTTACCTTGCCACTCAACCAAACCACTGAAACGTATAAAGACTGCAGTATTGTAAAGCCACTGATCTATCTAAAGTCTCTAAATAATAATGATATATTAATGCTGCATGATTTTTTTTGTTTCTTAAATAATCATTTACATCTTTATAACATAGAAAGAAAAATATTTGAGACACATTTAAATTTTATGCATATTCCCTGCTGTAAACATAATGAACTAATTCGGCTTTGGCATAGAGAATCTACGATCAAAACTCCACGGTCACGCTGTAAGCGGATTACAAAGACCAACAACGTTAGCGTTATATGGACTATACGGAGTGTATATTGTTTGGTCAACGTTCACTTTGTATTATACATATATGCACGCATATTGTTGACTGATATCTTTATGTAAGTTCTTAAAATTTTTGGTGTGATTATAGGCATCGAAATCGCTGTCTATATTTCGACCAATTTATTTGATCACATATATAAGATTCCATACCAAAAAAAAACAAATGTTTTCAAAAACGTCATAAGATTATTTTCCGATTTGGAATCGAACTCAGAAGCTATGTCGTAACGGCTAATGTATTGCATCTAAGCTACAAGCTTCTTAAATTGATAAGTCGTGGCCGAACATTTCAAATTCAAAAATTTTTTAACTAGCTTAACAAATTTCACTAATTATATTCGTTTGTCATGATAACATCAATCTTTCGTTATTTGTATTAGCGAACGAGGCATGAAATAGACTCCATAATATAAAATGAGACACGAGAAAAATCTTATAAAAGCTAACTATAAAATGAATTTGTTGGTGAGGTAATAGCAGTGCTATGAACCTGTTTAAGTTATCACCGTGTTTTGTTCCTAAGTTGTCACGATAATCTGTCATGCATTAAGTGTTGATCGCGTAGTAGTCATATTGCGTTTACCGATTACGCAGAGCAATGAAAATAAATTGTGTCAAAAAAAAAAATTATTAACATATAGCATTACAATAACGACCGACAATATAAATTAAGCTTTTGTGGATTTTTTTTTTACTGACAAAGACCAGGATCAAGGGAATTAAAAAAATATAGCTTACAACCATCTATGAACAATTTATACGTCGTTATAGTCGTTAACGAATACCTTTAACATTGCTTGGTCAGAGTAAATTGATATCGAGATTCGGAAAGATATATGTGTATTTCGAATAATATGTAACAACGAACTAAAATGATATGTAGAACGTATTCTTCTACATTTTTTTATATGAAGACTAAAAGAACATAGCAATATAAGTACGTACTGCTTTTGTACACATTTGATAAAAAATACTGCTGCCTTTTAATTATGCTAAATAACTCTTTTTGTTAATTAGTTTTCTATTTAATTGTAACTATATTATGAGTATCCGTAACCAACGAACATGTATTTACCTTCAAGGATCCTTACCTTTTCCCGAGCTAATAATTTCTAACAATAAATTAATTCTCATATTCATTGAGCGCACAATCATATACACATGCACAATTGTTTCATTAATGCGTGGTCGCCTAGTAGAGTATGCATTAAGTCCGCTATTTGTACATGTGCGCATATATATATA
>DWLR01003769.1:0-13026 GCA_018246295.1 Papilio alexanor hazarajatica
ATATATATATATATATATATATATATAACCGTTTCTAGTTATTGCACAACTTTTTTGATAGATATTAATGTGTTCAAAATATGAGAAGTCTGAAAGCAAAATCCCCTAACCCTTTCTTCATAACTTAAAAGAAATATATATAACCGTTTCTAGTTATTGCACAACTTTTTTGATAGATATTAATGTGTTCAAAAGATAAGTAAACTGGCCTACTAGCTTACTGCAATGACAAAAAGTGATTGTGAATCTAAGATCACTGCTTAGTCATTTAGGTATTTCTACGCAGGAGATTTAAACTAATAATATAACTGTCATTGTTCAACTTGTCTTCTTATAATAAAGGCGAGGGATTCAAAATTTCTTAATATACTCAATTTGTGCAGACCGCTAATATTAAACGCAGCCCTTATTTAACTATCTAATATCTTCAATAGACGGGTCTGTGGCACGATCCAAGCCGTCAAATATTTACTTCTATTTGCACTTAAACAGCGAGGCTTTAATTTCAGTAAACATTGTTGGGATATAATATTGCTTGACAACGTTTTTTTGGAGAATTGCTTATGCGGATATTACGTATGGTGGATCTGTATTACAGACAAGAAAACAAATATTGCGGGAATAGCCCGAACATTCATATTCAACTTTGAACCATCATATTCAAATTCATCGTACAGGGAATAAAACTCAAGCCAGCTTAAAACATTAAAAAGTCAGTTCTCCACAATTTTTTTTGTAAATAAACATCAGGTTTAAGGGATGTAAAATAAAATTAGCCCATTTGGAACATCAGAGGCTGATGTGATGTACATTTTAGATATAGTTAAGTACAGTTTTACATTTATTGAAACATCAGGTCACACTGTTGGGGTAAAAGGACGACATCATGTTTTAAACTTAACTTACTTTAAGTTTTGTTTATATACATATATATGGTCTGTCTTTATACTAAAACAATTTCAAGGCGACACATTTAATATGAAGAAGCAAGCTAGCACACAACAATGCTCCGTTGTTAACGATAGTTTGTAGTTCCTTTGTTTCATTAATCAGAGAGACACCAAGAACATGCAAGAGCTCCGTGTTGCGAAATTCTTATGAATATTACGGCGCCATTAAAAGGAAAAACGTTGCTTTTTGCCTTTTAAGAAAAACGTTGTTATTTTTCGTTCTTCCTTTCTTCGTTTTTATTCATTTATTTTACTTTGAAACTCGCATTGGCAGAGACCTACGCGGCTAGTAAGAATGGGTGTTCTTATTAATAAAAAAATATTTTTTTTAAACTGTATCAAACATTACAAAGGCAAAACTATGAACTACGAAGCTGAAGTAAGAATAAATCCTTTGTAAGAATAGATAGCTTCTTCTGGAAAAGGACTGCATCAGATGATATACAATTAAGCATATAATCAAAGATAAAGTTTTAGGGCATTAGATACTAACCTAATATTCCGTGAAATAAAATGTCGCCAAAATTACCATTTTCAATAGAATCACGTAAATAAAATAAAAAGCAGACTAATGGAATCTGTCTTTCGAAACTGACATGATTCCGAATACGACAGGGATTGATTTTATCGCTACTCATCAAAAACACATTTTTGATTATATATTGTATCTTAAAATGCGAGAATTGGAAACTCATTATCGAAATCCATTTTGACGTTAACAAACTCTTTTGCACGTAGTAATTTGTACTATAAAATATTTGATAGCGCCATGTTATTATGCGTAGACCGTATCGTTTACCGCGAGGTTGATGTCCTCATCGTTTCTTCGCTTTATGATATAAAACATCTTTTGTCCAATTTTCTATAAGAGATAGCATTCGCAGTGGACTGAAAACGAAAAGAATACATCGGCATAGCTTAAAAGAAAAACACCGAAAGTGAAATTGCAGTAGGCAAATAGATGTTAATAAAACCTGTAAACGAGTTTTCTGGTGCAACTAGCAGACTCCAATGTAGTCGCAGACTCCAATGTAAAACGCAGGTAAAATGAGATGAAATTGTAGCATAGAAATTTGTTATAAAAAACACTTCGATATGAATTGATTCTGAGGAATATTAACGGGAGTGGCATAGTCTTAGAGATAACGAAAAAGCAAAACGGAATGTTTATAAATAAAATATAAGACATATACGCAAAAATAAAGATTAAAGATAAAAGAATGAAAGACGTTGAAAGTGATAACAAGTAATAACATATCGTAGAGATGAAACTTACGACGGTAATGCATTACTGTCCACCAGATGGCACACAGGACGTTTATCGTTTGTCATGCTGGAGTTGACAGAGTACTAATGTATTCTCAAGTGGGGTTGTACATTATGGCACATTCGTGTTGTACTAATGTGCTCCCTGCCAAATATCAATATGTTTAGTTTTGCCGGTATTCTTTATATAATTTTTATTTCTTATTGAAAAGAAATCAGGGTAAACATGCCAAATCAATATGTAAAATAATATTAAAACAGACCCATCTACATGTCATTTTACTACAACTTAGACCATGTGGTTTAGGTCCATGTAGGTCTAATAGACCATCGAGCTAAATAGACATTGCTAAAATATAACGCCTTATCATAGTTTAGCAATGTTCTAGTTTAGAGTTTTTATTATCATAAAGATTAGCATTTTACATGCATAATGCTAGGGCCACAGTAACGGGAAACGTCAATGCTTATCATCGCCATTAATATTGCGTTAATTTTTAAGTAGCTACACTTAAATGATCAACGTGAATGACCATAAACGGCGATAAAATTGCCGCTAATTTTCCATAAATTTTAAGATGGACTTTGACGGTGCTGCTCTGTATTTGATGCTGGTGCTCATTTACGCAACATAAATCTTCGACGTCTTTTCTCCTTTTTCATTACTTTTTGCACATGAGTTTTGCACTGTTTGTGAATGTGAGACTAATTGTACAGACAGAAATATTTAAAGACACATAAAAAAATATTAAGAGAAAAATTATATATTTTTTAAATTTTTGATCTTAATTAAATTAATTAATAAAATTTCTTATCTCAATATGTTACAGATTTCACAAATGATTCTATCATGCTAGAATCTCATCGAACTTGTATGCAACTACGAGTACAAAATATGTAGAATGAAATAAACACACTAGTTACATTAGGTGTCATTAAAATAGAAAATATCAAGCTTTAAAAGATTTTAAGAACTGTACAACGCAGATTAATAAATTTAATTGATAATACATAGATTAGGGCACAACATGTATGGAGAGGTTTTCGGAAAACACTTCAGGTTTTGCAGCAGAGTTATAGGATAATAGTGATGAAACCTCTATGTTTAATGAAAAAATGATTGTTATTGACAAAACATGATTGGATATATGTTAGATGTCTCCAAAAAACATCGATTTGAAAATACGGAAGATGCTGGGATTACTGCTGGATTAGTAATTTGTACGTCTATTGTATTTAACTTCCGCAAATGTAAGCCCATATCCATCAAGTATCTCATTATCATCAGATGGGATTGAGGTCAAGCATTAGTTTATTTTTAGTTTAAATAAAAACAAATTCAATATCCCTACAAAATGATAAGTCAGTTTAGTCTCTAAACAAACAAAAGAAACAAACATTTTATGCAATAAATTTTACGATTATACTAACTTTATAAAAAAAAAGTAACTTTCTCTCCAGCTGTAACCCCCGACCAACTCCCTAGATATTGCCTTTGCGTTAAAATTGTATCGTTTTTATAGATCCTGTTGTTAAATATTTTATGGGTCCTTTGTCCGTAAGAAATCAAGTCGAACTGTATAATAATAAATACTTCTTTTAAACCTACAAAGGAGGTCACCCTTATAGGTTTAAGGGAGGTTATTTCATCACTTATTTAGAGTGGTTCTATAAAATGTTTACAAGATTTTAAAAGAGTAATCAATTTAATCTACTGGTCTAACATGCGTTGTATTAAAATGTGTCACTACAATTTTTCTAACTAAAAGTGGAATGTTCAGAAAATATTCAATTAATTGTTGAAATAATGAGAAATTATTGTTTCAAAATTTGCCAATAATTATTTAAATATTATAAAAATAATATTGTACATAAATTTAACACAAAACATATTTTTTAATAGATTGCTTATTCTTGTACATATATCTATAACATATTGTGATAAAAACATCATATTATATCAAAATAATTTAAGAAAAACCCGTTGGGTATCAAACTCCGACCGAGACGCCATTGAGCCTTTTAACCTCTCTAACTTTAAGAGACTATATTCTTTTACTCTGATTTAATACCGGTGCTAAGAAGATAGTGCGATGAAACTACATTAGGTGAGGTGATGCGAGAGACGGACGAGTTCGTGCCCCTTTCCCTTTGCTATTCACGCACCTAAGAAAACATGGAGCAAGGAAAATAATGCTAAGAACATCGACTCTTTTCAAATAAATAATGCCTCAATCATGTCTTGAGCAGTAGTAGCTAGCAACGTTATGTAATTACCGTTAGTGGCATATTCTTTTGAAAAGTGACTTTGTCTTACGATAGTAGAAACTGAATTATTTTCTCATCCTTCTATTACTATTTGTAAGATTACTATTATTTTTACTATTACTATTGGTCATTCATTAACTCTGGAGCCACAAAGTTCATACTTTTGATCATTCAGTATATTTTGCATACAACTAGAAGTTTCCTCCCATTTTCAAAATTGAATACTAAAAATATTATAATAAATCTTAAGTTTAAATATCTTAATATTATATTAGTTAAATTTAATTCTTTCCTCTTATCAATCAATATTCTGAATATACTTCTTACGGTTAGAATTTATTTACTTTAACTACATTTAACAAACTAAAAGACATATTTGACATAGCAGAAACGTTAAATTCTAAATGCGTTTGTTTATTTTATATAAATCTAAATGATTATATTTATTTACTTTATGAATATGTCACATCCAATGTTTTGGTTTCTCACATTCAAGAGGGAAAGTCATTGGGGAAATTTGTGGGGTGCGTCGCACCGGCGTCGTGTTTTCGTTCCAGTCAGTATCGTTTTCGCTCATGCCGTGAGAGGGCGTCGTTCGCGTTTCACTCGTTACAGACTTTACATACTTCATTAGCAGATAAACATCGAAATGGGCAGTTACATATTCAAATTCAAATACATTTTCAACGTTCTGTCATGAATTTTATAACCCAACCAGTCTACCAGCACGCCAAACTATTGATGCTGTTGAGTTTTGCTCTTGCAATTTTACTTGTCAGTATTTTATTTCGCAGTGAATCCTTTGGTCGAAACCTTCAGAACACGAAAAGACAAGTGCAAAAGGACAATAGTGAATGCATGTCTATGACAAATGAAACCTTCTCCGAACAGAATAAAACTAAAAGAAATGAATACCTGTACCGACTTTTGACAAATACGACTCGCTCGCTCATACAAATGGAAATAAAGGCCAGGCGACTGGAAGAAAATATGCGTAGGATTAAGGAAAAGACTGCGGATTTATTGTGGAAGAATAAGGATAAGGCGCTGTGGCATATTTTATTCAAAAATATCAGCAGACACGTATCAATTCGACACCAATTTCACCAGCATTCTAGTCTCAAGCGGATAATGCAAGATAGTTATGTACGCACACATCATCCTAGATCCTATACTGGGAAAAGAAGATTATTTAGTAAACTTTAGGAGTGCTCATTTAAATACATTGACTATCAGAACGAAGTGTTATTACATAAGACTTTAATATAACTAAGTATGGTACATTTAATTAAAATTAAATTCTCACTGTGTACTTCATTAAACATATTTTGTCTACACCGAAAACGTCATATTAAAAGGTTAAGATTATCGCTTTATTATGTTTAGTGCGCAAGAAAACAATACATTTAGTGTATTTTATGAGGATACACAAACTAATAGATATAAGCCTTTGTAACATATGTATCTATGGTGCAATATAACTTTGATATTAAAACAATATTCAGGTTTAACATGTAGATATTACTTAATGTAACCATCACTAACACAATAATTGTATACATACATAGGTGTAACAGTTTGAAATTCGTATACATCATTGGTACAAAATATCAAACTTTAAGTCAAATGCTTAAACACTACGTATACTTTCTAACTACGCGTGTACTATTGCTTAAAAATACTATCCTAACAAACAATAGTTAATTTAAATAATCAATAAACCCGATAGACTGTGTGACACGACACTACAGGAAAAAATCGCATGACATACCTTGAAATCGGTCAAGCCAAGAATTTACAATAGACCTAACTTATATACCTACATACATAATATATACATAGATATATATCCGTGAAAAACATTGCTCTCCGGTCTGCCAAAAACAGTCTGCTCGAACTTAAAGGGCTTACATTTTTAACTGTTAGTAAACATAAGAAGTGGAATTCCCTTGCCTACATTATAGTTAATAATTGTTTGTGTAACTTTTATTTAACATTTATGAAATTTTGTCCAAATTGTGCAATCTTATATTGTTGAAATCATTTTAAATTGTAATAGTGACGAAAAAACTTATTAAATTACTTTACATCTGACTTGATTTTTTTCTTGACTGTTTTTTTGGATTATACAAAATTGTATAATCCAATATTTGCTCATATAGTTTTGAAAGGATAATTAGGTTAACGAAAATAACTTTACTATGATCCCTTGTTAGTTTATAATGTACTAATTATTTATTTAAAAAATACGGACTGAATAAAATTTTTGATGAAATTTGATTTTATTATATTGATAATATTTAAAACACACATTATTTTACACCTAATAAAATATGCAATTTCACGTCATTATAGTTATGAAGTTGAAGGTTTAATATTTTGTTAAGGATAAGTTAGTGTAAGATATTTTATAATAACCAAATTTTGTAAATAAAACAGTACTGTTCTTGATCATAACTGCGTAGAATCACAGCATAGCCAAACTACGATATACTAAATAATATGTTAACTGAGAGCACAAATAGAAAGAGACAGGTGATCTTGCTTTAAGTGCATTGGTTTAAAAACAAGTTTATTATAGTTACTAACCACACTTGTGTGTGAACACAGAGTGAAGACGTAATTCTTTAGATTTTGTTCATTCTATTTTTGTGCGAACGTTTCGTAAAATGGCTTGTTGTAAGTATTAAATTGTGTTTCTTTTTATAACACACATTAATACTGTATAAAATCATAAATAGTCGCTGTAAATACATTGCATTTGAAATGGCTAAAATGTGAAATGATATTTTAACGTACTATAAATAACATCCTGATTGATTGTCGTTTTATAAGTAATCTGATACAATTTGATAACTTTTTTATTTTTTGACAATAATATAAAATATATATTAGGTTTCTTGTTTTGTTAACTATACGAGAACTATTTACTAATTACAACAGATTCTGTTAATTAATAACAATGTCGGCTTTTATTAGTTTTAGTAGTTTTTAGTTTTAGTTAGAGTATTTTTATATTTGTACGACCTATAGGTAGATAAATAATTCACAATAGACGGATTCTAAAGAGGTCATCTTTAGAATCCATCTTTTGTTCATTACATCCAAAGAGGTCATCACATTATCGGCACCATGTTATCACATTAACAATGTACGTGTTTAATATTTATTTTTCTCATCGATAACTGTATCAATGTTTTTCTTCAAACGATAAATCTTTTTATTGTAAAGTGCCAAATAAAAACTATTTTCAAAATCTATAAAAGTCGGTTTTATGTACACATTTACATATGAAGATGCAAACGAGCAGATATCTATCGGTAGCGGTCACTCAACCGCTACCCATAAATATCTGCAACAAGCATTTGCAACTTGCAGATGCGTTGCCTTTCTTTTACAGACAGAGGAGGGGACAGACAGAAAAATGGCAATTTCTTTCTCCTATTTATCCCCTTCCTCGTCAAATCCTTTTTCCGTTCCCATTCTTTCCTTATTAGACTAGGGCAGGAACAAGATTAAAATCTTTTATGATAGTTATTACCTTTCTTTAAAAAAGAAGAAATAAAGCAAACAGTCAGTCTTTAAAAGTAGAGTTTGTGTCGATTAATTTTACAGTCAAAATATTATTTAACTTTCTTCGCGTTAAAACAAGAAGTGCCACGGAGTAAATACATTGTAATTTTGAAGACGAAAAGAGCTGCTTTTTAAACCGGGAAAGAAAATAGCACTAAAACAGTATTTTTAGCAAATATTTGTTTATTTTATTTTTTTATTATAGCGATAAAACAAGGATCAGGAAAGAATTAGGATATTCATTATACGGTCAGTTAATACGTATCGACTACCTACTAATTATCAATTCTAAACACAAAATTCTACGTAATGTCACAATGTCGCCACGGTCATGGTCACCTTGGAACACTAAAAGACACAAACTAGGGTAGTTTGTGTCGTCGGCTTTCAAATTATACCACATCACAACATTTGCTTGGAGTTACTGTACTGCCAAACAACCCTTGCCGATTTTTTCAGCATTTAAACAATGCATCTTATTTTTATTTTTTTTGCAGTAAGATACTATAATCAACGAGTTATATCTTTTGCATAAATATCAATCGACCCGTAGCCTTGAGTATTGTGGATATATTGTTTATAACAAGCAAGCAAAACAATTTAAGGTTTCTAAGATGATTCTTCTTCAATTCAAGGTCACTGGATGAGGGCTATAACGACAAATTTTATTGCGATTTATAGGAGAGGTTTTCGTCCAGCAGTGGACGTCGGTTAGGAGCTGATGATATCAATAAGAATATAATATTCGCCTCTCGACACAAACTTCATATATATAGTACTAAAACTTATATATATCTATAAAATATATATACATTATTCTACAACGCGTGAGAGCTTCTTTATCTTTTTGTCTAACGTAAATGAAAAGTAAAATAAAATCATTGTAATTATTTAAAATAAATTACGTTTTATAGTTTTCAAAAGAAATCAAGTAGTAAAGTAAAACAATTTAAATGCGACACTACACTTGCGTAAGTTAACAAATTTTTGTTAACTTATCATAGCATAACATGGTATGGATATTATAAAGCTTGAAAAAATAGCAAGACATACCAACCAACTTTTATGAAGGAGACATATTACGGAAACATTTCTTCTGACTTTTATCCGAAATTAATTTATACATAACCGCCACAGAAATAATTAACAGTAGAAGGTTTCAAATAAAATATAGACATGTAGCTATTAGCTTAGGTTTTTGGTAGCGTATTTCCGCTATCTACTATTCAGTCTTTAATATTATTTAACAAATTGTTCAATGGCAAATATACTAGTAATTTTTAAAATGTTAAAATAGCATCGTCTCCATCATTTTCGGACAATGGCGGTGTGGAGTAGATTTTCCAGTCATTGGAATTGCTCTTCTCTCATTTATAAGTAACATAGCAAAGATTTATTGTATCTAAGTTAGATCTCAGATCCGACCATTCTATATAGTCTTTGACAGTATTGAAATTATGCATCGGAGCGTTTCGTCGCTCGGAGAATGGAATGCAAATTTAAAAATAGTAATAAAAAATGAAAACCCAGTCTTTTTCTTTATTCATATTCGTACCACTGACGATTCGCCTCTTGCGCCAGTTTGCGAAAAATCGTCAAAATTTCTCGAACGCTCAACAATTAATCGTATTTTTGAAACATATCTAAGAATTTCAGTTTCAAAGATATGATTGAAAACTTACTCATTTTAATTTTACGTGCGTTATTTAGTTTCTAAATTCGCGCCTGGCCTCAATTCAACCTTTGGAAAATGTAACTTGTTCTTCAGCTCACATCTAGCAACGTCAGCAAATCTTGATTCGATAGAGTTATTTAGCTGTACTGTGCGAACATTACAAAACAAACAATAGCCCATTGATGAGATCAGTGATACAAAGGAGTCATTTATATGCAAACATTACCTGATGTGATTACTAAATTGCGAGGGGTCCAGTCCCCCTCTGTACACCGGCAACCCTCGTTTATACATCAGAAATGTATTGAGTGTAGGTTGACAGAGATTGATTTTTTTAATAAAAAAAAAACAATTTATTTTGGTGTTATTATGTTTGAGTCAAATTTTATCATAACCAATCGATTAAGTTAGATTAATAAAGTTGATGAAATAACATAAATCATTGTAATATTAGACACAAGACTTTAGATTTTTTTTAAGAAAAATATATTCTGTAAGAACTATATTAAAATAGAAAAGCCTCTACAAACATGGTGACCATCTTAAACCTTAAGACTTCTAATAGTTTTTAAGCAGTGGTGCTCGTTAAAACCTAACCATGATCCAGTTAGTTGCACCAGGACTAAAATAATCTATTACAAATATATCATTTAAGACAAGACTATTGAGGTATATTATATAAACCAGAAATGTTTACGAGTTTCGTAATTTTGGAACATATTTTTCTATTATTACATAGTTTTATTTTTACCCTTTCCAAGGCAAAGGACCAGGGTATGCGTCTCCTTTAGACGCATTTAAAAACGGTGCCAGGGAAAAACTTTTGTACGTCGTCTGCGTGCAGCCCGACCAATCTAAACAAGATTATCTTGCAACTGTTGACGTGGATCCAGAATCCCCCACGTATAGCCAGGTAATATCAACACAACTTTCACATCACAACAACAACATCTTTTTAATTTGGAATTTCAAAATAATCAGAAAGAAATAATGGACGAGGCACAGTTGTTTTTCTTTATATAACACTTCAATGTGACAATCGGTATAGTAAATTATATGTCTACTAGGACAATCTTGAAATATTGTTGTTATTTGAAAAACACTAATTCGAGAACCGATATAGTAAATTATATGTCTACTAGGACAATTTTGAAATATTGTTGTTATTTGAAAAACACTAATTCGAATTCATAAAATACTAGTTGTATTTTCTGTAAATCAGGAAGTACTAACATATTTTAGTTGTTTAGAATTTTAAAAACAATTGAATCTTGATTCGATTAAAATTTATCAAAATGTTTTTTGTACAAGTAATCTTAATGATAATAACTCCACAACGACTAAACGGATCTGGATGAAATTTAACACAGAGATAGATTATAATCCGGAATAGAACATAAGCGTATTTCTTATCCTGTAAAAATGTCATATTTCTGTTTCTGTTTCTTAGGAAGTTAACGTATAAATTTACTTGTATATGTATTGTGTATGTGTTATGTATGTTACAGGTGATTTACCGCACGTACACCGGAAGTGTGGGCGATGAATTGCACCACAGCGGTTGGAATGTATGTTCCAGTTGTCACGATAACCCGGATCTGGAGAGAAACCTTCTCATACTCCCCGCACTACATTCATTCAAAATTTTTGCTGTCGACGTGGGCACCAATCCTTGTAAACCTGAGTTACACAAGGCATGTATGCCATTTGAAATTAATAAATTTAGAAATCATGTGATTGCCTTAAACGTAAACCAATTTTAAAATATCTGAAACTTATTTTTGCTAGAACGTTTTAGATATAAGATTTGGCCAGGTTTAGAATTAAAGTTAAATATACTTTACGGAGCATTTTATTTAGTATATTATTTTGTTTTACTGCATCATTTGCATGATTGCTTCAAAGGTGATGGATTAATCTTAATTTTCTCTGATTACACCATTTGAGTGAGGTTTGAATTTTTTTCCACAATTAGGAATATACTAATAGTAAGAAAGATGTATAAATGTACCTAATTAATTATTCAATAATACACAAAACGTACTAATGCACTTAAAATAACCTGCGTGACAGATAAAAACTGTCAAGGTTAAATAAGACGATATCTGCACGAAATGTCGGTAATATGTTAGCAGACTCAAGAATTATTTTATCAATTGACATTGTCCATCTAAAAAACAATAATACCTGGTGTTGTCTGTCTGTTTGTCTGTTGTGTTTGTCTAAAATAATAATAAATGATGTACGAGCATAAATGATTACTTCTTTTGGGCAATCACGTGTTCTTGCTACATACCAAACTACGAGTACAATTACCTATAGTACATATATGGGAACCAATTTGCTAAAACCTTTATACAAATTATAAAGATCAGTCAAGAAGTGGTTAATTTATAACAGGAAATACAGATAGATAAACAGAAAGATATTTTATATAGCCTATTATTTGTGCAATCACGTGTCGTTGCTCCATACTAATTTTAATTAAAATCGGTGAAGCCGTTGCAATGTTAAATCGTGGTGCACATACAGACAGACCAAAATGCCTAAAATCATAGAATTGATCAGATCAGTGATGTATAAAATTAAAATTCATCAAAAAAAAAATACAATAAAAAACTGAAATTACAGACAGTCGCTACTCTACAGAGATACATATATTTGTATAGATGCCAGTAATATAAAGCTAACCAAACGTCCTTTATAGATGGGTGATTTTTGATATGTTATTTTTAAGGTGATTGATGGCTCTGAAATGAAAGCGTTCAACTGTACTTTTCCTCATACGACTCATTGCCTCGCGACCGGCGATATCATGATTTCAACTATGGGAGATAAAAATGACAACGGGAAAGGCGATTTTGTGCTCGTCAATGCTAAGACTTTAAAGGTAACAGGTGAGTGGCATGAACTATAGCATTGAAGAGAGTAAATAGAAAATTGCAAAGAAATTTTATACACTTAAAACTGTTGTTTTAGGTACATGGACAAGAGGAGATAAAATCGCAAAATTTGGTTATGACTTTTGGTATCAACCATATTACGATGTTATGATTGCATCTGAATGGGGCAGTCCCAAGAGCTTTACATGGTATAAATTGAAATTCTTTTGATTTATTGAGACTTGCAGAATGTCAAATTTTTTTATAAGGAATAAACTAGCACTTGACCACAGTCCCGCCTGACGATAAGCGATGACGTGGTCGAAAGATGGTATGCGCTAATTTAAATATAGCCTATTAACCCTTCTCTTGAAGGTACCCACGTCATACTTTGATGGAAACACTGACGGCG
>DWLR01003770.1:0-13025 GCA_018246295.1 Papilio alexanor hazarajatica
CAACGCGGCAACGCAACTGCCGATTTTGGCGTTGCGGCGCCGCAAAAATAAGCAGTTTGCGTTATGTGTTTCGGCCCAAAAAGGACTGACACCGGCAGCTAGAAAGGTCAATGGACGCGCATTTTATGACATACTCGTTGATATAAGCGCATGAGAGAGCCTTTGCGCTGGATTAAGTTTTATGCTCTTTTGCCTCAGCGAGCGCCTTTAGTTATTGGAACGGGTAAGTCGTTGTATTTTATTTTATATACAACTGATTTCTTTCGTCTTAATTGTCAATGCGTTGATTAAGAGTCTACTTTATTAAGGTCCTCCTAAGGACTTGGACCCAAATAAGTTTCTTTTTTTTTCGTATGAACGCCGGAAACGAAAATACATGCGTATCTAAGCCATTAGACGAACCAAAACTTCTCTTAATCTCTTTCGTCAAGTTACTCTTAAGGGTTAGATTTTATCCCTATTTTGCACTCTTTTTCATTAAAAAAAAGCAAGCACGCTTATTTTTATGACTTAGATCTGTAGTGGTGGAATTATAAATAGGCATGTTTAGGATTATCATTAGATTAGTTTAAGTCGTTGCAAATCACGCACGAAATATATAGAAACGTAACTTAAACTATTGCATAATTTTATTTAAAAACATAAACAGAAATAAGAAGATAAGTTACAATTTTATAGTCTGGCATTAAGCTCATTAATTACTTGCTGAAGGCATCGCAAACATAAAACCTACACATCTTTTAAAGATAGTGCATCGACAAGGAACAAATTGCAGTCAACTTTTTAATGAATTAAGATTATAACAAGATTAGTTTAATATCGAATAAAACCATTTTATATTATAAAATATATTTTATAAATTGTGGTTCGAAATCTGTAAATTATCTGTATATATCTTAAGAATATATGAATGTTAGAAGAACATCACTTTTACCCTCTCTGTGAAGTCAGATAATAGTTAAAAGCATAATTGTAAAACGTAAACAAATCGTACCTCTCTAATCTCTAATATGAGTAATTTATACTAGCAAATGTGACTCACGATAATAAAATTATGTTAAATTCAATGTTTCACAGTTCAATAAAAATCATCACATAATTCCAACATGATAAATATTTTTAACTACGGGGGAATATTTTTACTTAGGAGCGCCAACGACCATTTCGAGGAATTCTGAATTCCAATTTCTTTAAGAGTTTCTTAACAGTCCGTAATTGGTTTTTTGTCACATGAGCTTTTACTTTTTAAATGTCTTAACGTTTTACCTGTAAAGCCGTTATGAATGTTTCAATTACAAGGAAATATTCTGTAGAGCGACGAGATGCTGCTGAGATAATTGCGGTGGACCTCTTCTAATTAATCTTAGCTAGGGATCGACCGCGGATATGTCTGACTCGAAATAAGTAAATTTGAAATCTTGAAGAGCGATTGCTACTGCTAGAAATTCGTTGTAGTGTTTTGTAGAATACCGTTAAAAAGCAAATCTTTGCTACTGTTATTTAAATAATCGACAAAAGTAAATTTAAATTTTGTAGAGCGATTGCTACTGCTAGAAATTGGTTGTGGTGTTTTGTAGAATACCATGAAAAAGCAAATCTGCTACTGTTATTTAAATACTGAATTTTTTCAATTAAAAAAAAATCAAGTAAATTTAGTTCAGTACTTCGTATATTGTCCCTTTAAAACGACCCTTTGACTTTATTTTTTATTTATATATTATTTAAAGTAAACTTCGTTTTTATAGATTTTCTAAAAATATTAAAAATCTTATAAGCTTCTTTTGTTACATGTGACAACCCTACATCTTGAGCTTGGCTGGAGATGTGTTTCACGAAATAAGAATAAGGGCACAACCGGCAGTGTCCATTACTGGTCCTAGCATTTCATTGTAAATGGATAATGTGTGGTGGGATCATTTGCTTCCTAGAACCGCTTCGTGCGGCCGCTCTAATGGATGCAGACTGCGGTACCACGTATTTACTCGTTTTTGGTTTTTATGTGTTAACGTGAAGGTAATTAAAAGCGACGATTGCTTTAAATAAACACTATTTATAATTATTTATCGTACAATTAAGCCATTTAATATAAAACGCACGGGAATGTGAATGTAGTTGTTTTTATGATGGCAGTTTAAGACAAGACTATAATATTGGAGATATTAAAACACAGGAAAAGATAAAATACACCAGAATTACGCTTCTCTATATGACAGTAAAGACTCCTAATGATTCAGTGGATGTCAAAGTTTTATTCGAACTTAATATCTTAAAATCATTAAAAATTTTAATATCTATAACCTGCACCGCCAGCTACTACAGAAATTGGATCTGCTCTGATTGATCTGGCAGCTATTCCATAAATAGTTCGAGCTGGTTCAACAACTCGGAAGTACAACAAGTTAACAGGCTGCTGATGCAAAATTTCGTTTCGCTCGTTGCATGAGGCTGCCGAAGCACGGTTCTATCCATTTCCTTACCCACCTCCTACCTATAAAAGCTGGTATAAACGGTTGTAAGTATGTTTAGGGAGTCGCTTAACATCAGGTAATCCGCTTGCTCATTTGCCAAATACTTAATGAGACGAATCAACAACGATTCATTTGAAATAATGCTATATACTACAAGTCCATACTAAATGTTTGAGCATCTCTGCATAGGGCATAACAGGATCATAGGATAACGCTTGAGTCTCTTCGTTAAGAATTTTTATTTCACTTAATACTCTAGCATGGGTCTTTTAATCTAACTTTATAGAAATTCCATTAGGTTTTTTCACACGATGGCATCAGTGCCAAGGCGGCGCGGACACATAGATACACATTACCATACAAATAGCAATGGACACCCACATAAAACTTTTATGGAGCCATTGTGGTGTAACAATAAATCCCATAATCTGTACGTAATCTCGAAATCTAACCCCATCGCCGTGGGAGGGCACTGACATTATGTCGATTGATGCCTTCGACAGTTTTTACAAAAACATTTACTTCTCCTGCGACGTAGATTAAAAACCTATTGCTTTGAAAACTTGTTCGCCTCGGTTTCATATAGGTAATGTTTAAAAGATTGCGAAACAAAAACATTACACGGGATGCTGTTAGATGAATGACAGAGTAAATTACTCTTGATATTTTACAAATTTTTTTTGTGCACCATAATGCAGTTGTTTAATAGCCTCATTATACTTTTCCAACTTTATTAATTCGACTTCTTAGAAACAAAACTATTGGCTAAACACATGCCGACAGCCATGAAACACTACAACTATTTCATATCAATCTACCAAGACTAACAGCTTTGATGGTAATTGTCATTGACACTACGGAGCTGACATTGATGACATGCATTATGAATTATATAAAATATGCTCGGATCGCACGGACCGGTTGGTGCGGTAGGTAAGATGCTTGCCTTTCACGTCGCAGGTCGTGGGTTCGATTCCCACCCAGGACAAAAATTTGTGTGCACGAACATGTCTGTTTGTCGTGTGCCTGGATGTAAAGACCACCGGAGGACGTGCAGCAGCGTCCTTTTCTTAATAATGCGATATCTAACCCGCCCACCAAGCGTGGCGATTATGGCACATTTTTCCTCCCAATTATGCGATCAATGGGGTCTATATCCAGCAGTGGACAATCATAGGCTAAGATGTAAGGAGAAAATATGCTCCGTATCGCATTTCCTCTCGTTATTTCGTCAATTTATAGAGAATGATGGTATGACAGATTAAGTCTTATGATGTGAAATAATTCTCTTTAATCTGATGCAGTTTCTAAAAACTCTATAATACTACTGGAATACACCAAATAATTGCTTTGGTATTGCGGATGTCCATGGGCGTCGGCGATCGCTTATCATTGGGCGATCCGTTGCTATTTCGCTCCCTTATCATATACAAAAAATAAAATAAACGATCACTTTTTTTAGATAAAGAGTGATATATGATATTTTAGTCATAAAACATTTGACGCGATTATTAGACATCAAGACACCTTACATCTATAAGTAAAATTTTTACTATCAGAAAACATTTAAATCGTTTAAATAGCGATAACAATATTCTGTATTTAACCGAGTACTATTTAATGTCATCTGTTGAAATCCTATTGATAACATATATGTTATAAACAGTTACAATGAAGAGGTGATATCAGCTCGTATCTTAACCGCGAAAGCTTTTAAAGCCAACGTTTCCACTAAGCTTATCTCGCGGTGCCCATGTCGCCGCGTTATTGTCAACTCCGTCTGAGGCTCGATGGATGCCACCGGTGGTAATAAATATTCCTATCTAAATGGCTATGTAGGTGCATCAGATGAAATTAGGCTTGTGACACACGTAGCTCGGTTTGGCACTATTAAAAACAGCGCGTGGAACCAGGTGGCAGAAGTTGTATATACCTATACTTAATTTTAATCTGTATCTCCACAATTTTTGCACTAATGTAAAAGTAATTTTTCATTTGTATTAAACCGCTTACACAAAAAGAAATGTTTCTTTTTATTTATTATACTATCAATACAAAACAATTGTTCATATTTTTATTAAATTCGAACGAAACCATTGAAACGAGTGAAAACGGACACGTACTTCGGTCAAACAATACATATTTCGGTCTGTACCTATCGGAGAGAAGTAAGCCGATGTACAGTATAGTCATTTTACTCGCATTCGCAGCTATGTTCATCCTGTGAAATTTCTAACGCGGTATGCGTGGCCATTTTGTTGTATCAAAAATTTCACCACCGTCTTTTTTCTCTAGAGCATTTAAAGAAGTACAACTTCAAAAAAGAACTCTCGCCGAAACCTTACATACTATTTTCCCCATTTGGTCTTCTTTTGCATTACAAAATGTATTCAATCATGAATTTAATTCTATAATGAGCAATGGCTACTATCATTACGAGAATTGCCAAGTAAAAAATTTTCAAACCTGTATTCACTTTTTCATAAACCCTAACATTACCCACTTTCAGATATATATCTTGGAAATTTATCTTTATTGCTTTTTCGACGGACAGATCGTCAGGAACTGTTTACTTTTTAACAATTTGTATAAGATCATTTTGATGATGGGCTCCTTATCAGACTGCACTCGTCGAAAGAAGTTCTCACATCTTTTAACCCAAGAAAGGCAGAAAGATTTATTAATTTTTGACCAACTTTTCAGTATTCCATAGTGCCTTATGAATCTTGCTTGTTTTTTAAATAAGAAGCGGAAATGGAATCTCAACCATCAGATTACAAAGGACAAAGCCACTGAACTAACTAACTAAAGGGCTTTGACCACAATCTCAACATTTAAAAGAAGATATAGTATATGCACTAAAACGCCATCGCAATGCCTGCAGACGCCCACATAGTTATCGGAGATCGAGTTTATTTTGATAACACATTTATATTCTTTCATAAACGCTCAGTTATTCAGGTTGCGAGTTTATACAAAGAGTCATACAAGTATAAAATCATCAAACAGAGAACAAAAACAAAACTCCTCACAATTTCAAAGCACACAAATTTCAATATCAAGTGACAGCTCAGAGTTCATTGGCCTCGGCTCGCACGCGTTTGTGACGGCAACGCCGGCCCACGCGCAGTTACGAAATGAACGCAACAAACACCGTTTTATTTATTGGTGAAATTGTGACGATGCGCCGAGGAATCCGGTGGCCAAGTGAAAGGTTGCCCGCAGCTGAAATTATCGATAGAGTGGAGGTAGATGATAAATCTAATTTACGACGCATTGGGCCAACGGCTGAGGCGGGGCCCGCTGGAGTTATGCCCACTAGTGCGTCACAGTACCGCAGCATGCTTTTAGTTTTGAAATTTTTAAAAATGTAAAAACACACGTGAAATTATTCTGTTCTTTTTTGTCGAGACGATGATTTTTTTAGGTACAGTCTGGTGCTTTGGTTTTATTGATTTGATTCTTGTTTAAATCTAAATCCTCGGTCGGTACTATTTATTTATGATACGAGACATAGCGGGCTTTAAAATCATTTCTACCATAAAGCTATCAAACATTCATTTCAACAGCAAGTTGAGCTGTTCAACTTAATAATACTCATGACACCCACGAAGAGAGTGAACAGAGAACAGAATTCCTTAACTCAGGCAACAATTTATTAAGCGACTCAGTGCCAAGAACTTAAGAGATCACGATCTCGAATTACCGCGGTAACAAATAAGAGACATGGTCTCCAATCATTTGATTTACAACCCTTCCACGTCACCGTAATTTATGAATGATCCACTAACCAAGGTGACAATGTATCATTCCGTGTTGGGAAATTAATAATTTGTTACTAGATGTTTGATAAATTGATCGTTTGTAGATCGGAACCAATGGTGAATGTTGTGTAATAGAGACATCAGTAGACATGAATAACTAACATGTCTATTAGTTGTCTATTAGTAACCCTTGAGAGTTGTGCAAATTCACTGTAGTAGAATATTTGGAATCTTTTTTAAACAGCTGTTTAAAGACGTTACTTTTCCTGAGTGGTTATATAAGATCTTTTCAAGCCATGCTGAGTTTCTGGTTTTGGTTCAAGCCTGTATTAAAAGATGAGGTCTCACAATCTGTAAATTGTCACTGACAATACTGTAGTATTCGAATGGCTTCGATATCGGATACTGAGGATTGTGGGGTAAAAAATATGCTGCAAAATCGTTAATCGACGCTGTGTATATATACGTGTATATAATTTATATTATATACATTTACATATCTAACGGAAAGAACCCATTAAAATGGCTTATAGCTGTTGGTTTTCCTTGAATACATAAAATAAAATATAAAACATTCACATTGAATTTGTAACTAAAAAGTGTTGTTAAAAGAATTTCGTCGTCATAATAAAATTTAAAACGTAAATATCTATACTAATATTAACGCAATAAGTAAAAAAAAATTATGTGAAAAAGATTAAAACGTGACTTATCTTACCGCAGTAATAATAAGCTAGGAAAAGCCACATTTTTTTGATAATTTAATTTAAGGTTAAGAAAGATATTCCCTTCCCCATATTATTATCCTGAGTTAAGAAACTACCCTCATATATCGAAGAATTTAAATGAGACCCTTTCCTCAATATTGGGATGGTAGTTTCTCTTTTTTTCTATAAACCATTTTTGTCGGAAATAGTTTAGTAACGAATAAAAAACAAACCAAAATATAAGTGAATGGCCACAGGTGCGGGTTCACATAAATCGAGCAGGTAAAAATACCAACCCCTTTCTAAGCTCACATCTTTAGATAGTAAACATATCAACTTGGAACGTGACATATTTTTAAAAATAACAAGTTTTAAGTTACTATACTTAAAAAACAACAGGTAAGTTGCAAAGTGATAACAAAAAACAATAGGAATAAAATTGGTTTCATTCTGACGTATAAATTTCATTTGTGCTTTCTTATAATACCTCGGTAAATTAGGCTTCTTAAGAAATAACTTTGATCTTCAGCTATGGAACTTTGCCAGTTTGGCTTTCTTGAAATATTGCCTAACTTTTGTATTTATATTTGTAAGCAATCGACTAAGGTTACACAAGTTGTACATAAAAAAATGATTTGTATAATTACCTGCATCTTAAAATCGTTTCTGGTCTTTAATTTATCTATCTTATTCTATTCTATTATCTATCTTAGACGAAGGAATAGAAACAACATCTTCTTTTCTAACATTCAACCTCAATTCTACACTTGTATTCTGTAAAGCAAGTTCCATTAAAGTTAAATCGATTGCGTACCTTTATCCCTGTTTAATTACGCAAGCCTTTGATGTCTGCTTACATCACTCTCTTGTAAAATATCAATTCTATTAAGAAATTTCAATGATTTATTACAGTGTAGTACTAGATTGCTCAACACATGATTTGGAAGTACCTTCAAATTTCAATTAACGTTCACTTTTTGGAGATTGCTTATCTGATTGTTTTCTCTTACTCTGTTGATCGCGCCACGATGATTTATGTCCGTCGAAGATAATTTGTTTAACACACGATTATCGAATACAGTCACTATATTGATAGCTTTTGAGTTTAATTTGCATTGAATTGATATAATTTTGTAATTTTATGACTGGGATATTGTTATTAAGTCTAATACTATATTTGCATTTAATACACTGCGTCATATAATTATTTGAAGAAGTTACAATACAGCAAGTGACAATGCTCTTACTTTAAATTTAACTGCTTTGACACGCGAGCAATGGGTTCAAACATTTCGTAATTTCACTTCATTTCGACAGGTCATTATACTTTAATAGATATATGTAAAAAAGAAGAAAGAAGAAGTTTGAGTAGAAAAAATCAAGGTTAACCAATATCTATGAGATTAGTGACAGAATAAAATAGACTGATAAACAAAAAAAGTGAGTAAGTTTACTGGAGATGCTAGCGTAAGAACTCTGAATAAACTAATAACCTAAAATTAAATATAATGTGATCAAAAGATGGTAAGCACTGGCTTAGATTGTTGACGAAAATGTGCGACCACAAAAAGTAGAAACAAAACATTCAAAACTCGAGGTAGTCGGGCCAAATCACTGATTGTGATAACACTGTTTTGTTCCCAAACTCATAATTTAAAGTAAAGATATGATCATAGTTTTGTTAGATACTTCCTCCGGTATAAAGTATTAATGAAGCATTTATAACGCTTAACGTCAGATGAACAGAATATTTCACCGTCACAAATTTTAGAAAGCGTCGTCCTTCTAAAGCACCAGAGGGTCACGGAGAATCAAATCTCATAATATTACCGGCTTATATGCTTAAATCAGTTTTGTAATAAACTAAGAACATCTGGCCAGCGTTTATAAAAACTATAAAAACGAAGGGATCTAAAATAGTCAAATTCATAAGCGGTGCATTATGGAAATATGGCTGTAACATCTACACCTTGAAATATGAAATTCGTTTATCTGTCTGAATGCAAATATAGCTTAAGCACTAGCTGTTCGATGGAATTACAATATGACGGTCTAGAGGGATTATTGACCGAACCAATAACATTTGCTGTTTCAGATAAAGAAATGGTACAAAATAATACTTAAGAATTTAAATGTGTCTACTGAACGTACAAGAAAGAGAAAAAAGTGCTATAAAAAAGTTATAATTTCAAGGCGCATAGCAGCCGATGAGCATTTATGAATATGAGAAACAAGGAAGAGATTTTCAAAGATTTCGTTAAAAGGAATTTCGTAAGCTTACCCTGTCTTTTGGTCATTTAATTGAAAGTTTTAGGTGATCTTGGCCATATCATAAAAATGATAAAATTCAGCAGTGCAGACAAAGACGTAGGCTACATTAGTTTTCTTTAAAATGTAATTTATGGCTTGTTCACAGATTGTTATGTTAATTTCGAACGGTCGTGGGAGTGTTAATGCCTTATCTTCGTTGATACAGCTTTTTAGAATCCCACTTTAGATGTGCCCGTGAGTTTAAGTCACTTGTGAATATCATAAATTTTATAAATGAATTTTCACCAAAATAAACTATAAAATCATCATCGTAAAGTTCTTTATAGTTTGTGATTTTGGTTTAATATGTAACGTTATTGCACCGGCTTCCGAGCAATGCGTTCGACCTTTAAATAATTTAATAATTACAGATATGAGTTAGAACCCTTCACTCCACAACGGTACAGGGTCGCAATTATATATTACATTAATACATCTTTGAAATGACTTATCCAATAGTTTCTTTTTTGATTTAATAACTGAAGTTTTTCTTGGCATTGATATTGGTTTTTTGGCATTCTATAGACATATTTTTTCGCTTAATTTTAATTCTAGATACATATGTTTAAGGTGCTTTTATGATTTAGTGCTTAGCTATGTTAATAACACTAGAATAATATTTCATAACTTTATGACCCTCTCAACTCAACATTGTTAAGAACTATTCCAACCACAATTAAATATTTTGAATTGAAACCCATTTTTTTACCTATGACTACATATACAATTGAAAATATTTTCTTATTTAAAAAAACGTAAATGTTTTAACAAGAATAACGTCTACCCAAATTCGAATGCATCATTTTTCTCATTTTGAGTTGTTGTGTAGTTTTTTTATAAAGCAATAATTCATACTATAATAGGACATATTTTTCATGTGGTCGTGTCCATGTTAGCTTTTTATTGATTTTTTAAAATAATATACTTCTTACAACCAACTTTCATATCCATATTTATTACATTCATTCCTATTGTACACGATTATGGGTTGTATTTCCAGACACGTAATGTTCATTTTAGTGCACGAGGTTTGACAATAACAAATGGCTTTACGCTTACAACGGATCATTCAGGCAGATCGATTGTAAAAACGGAACACTTGCTCTAAATGTTGTTTTGACATTTATTTTGCAACGTTGGCGATGTGATGGTTTTTGTCCCTTCAAGATTTAAAGTTTAAACTAAAGACATATTAACAAACCCACAAAACATTAAAATTTAACTTATTAATACTTTCTTTTATACTAGAGAGCCTACAAGCATACACCAACATTTTTTTTCGTCATAATGTTTCGGATTTTTACATCTTATTTACCGATCGTCGTCATATATCAGACGAATTAAATCAAATCTTAAGCGTGTGCTTAAAATTTAGAATTACCATATAATGTATTCAGTAACCGGACTGTAACAGTAACAGATTGACCGGTTGGCGCAGTGGTAAGATACTTGCCCTTCACGCCATAAGTCGTGTATTCGATTCCCACACAGGACAAACATTTGTGTGCATGAACATGTCTGTTTGTTTAGAGTCTGGTTGTAAAGACCACCGGAGGACGGGCAGCAGCGTCGTTTTCTTAGTACGGTGGAACATACTGCGATCGCCAATCCGTCTGCCAAACGTTGCGATTATGGCACATTTCCCCCCAATTATGCGATCAATGGAGGAGGCCTAAGTCCAGCAGTGGACGATCATAGACTGAGGTGATGGTGGTGGTGGCAGTCGGTAAAGGTAACAGTTAAGGTTATTCAAAAATCTCTGATACAGAATAGACAACAATTTACACGTTTTATCATATTCTACTTGGAATTAAAGTCCTAAAAACATGGTATTACAAGGTGGACAAGATAAGCCATATAAGTGGCCGGCGGTTTTGTAACGAAAACTTTGTCACCGCACCGTCTGGGCGGCTTGATGCGTCAAAGCGACGGCCGTCGTCGTGAAAACCAATCTTCCGGAAACAGGCGTCCGATGTGCAAGTTCGCCCCACGGACGCGACCACACGAAAGTTTATCGACCATTCAACTCGAAAATACGAAATCATTCAATGAATTTCGGCTAAGTCGAGACACACACATAATTGGCGAACGATAAAAAGTTGTTGACGATATAAGGCCGCGCGCAGTCGCAAGACCGGGCCGTAAATGTGACGAAAAACTCGTAGCGCGCAATGTATGTAGTATGTTCGTAAAAACAAACGCGCCGGTAAATCACCGGTCACCCCACAGCACCGCTGATGAAATATCTTTTAACTATCTGCTACGTAAATAGATTTTAATCGTCTTTTAAATTTAATTAATTTCTTTGTTTCTGGATCATAACTATTCTGGGACTCATTTAATTAGCGCTTTTAAATTTATTTGATTATCAGTTTGAGTATTATCAGTTTTATTTTAACACATATGTTTTAAAGAAAAGCAAAATGCAATTAATTAGAGCTTTCACGATTCATCTAACACCTAACCTCGTTGTATTCTAACACTTTTAACGTGGTATTGTTAAAATGATGTTTATACTTACATCGATAATATCATAAAATAATATAGTATTAGGGACATTTTTAATTACACGTTTAATTAGTTAGAAAAGAGTTCCGATATGGAAATGAAAGGGTAGGCATTAATTAACGGACCGGTTAGTCTTATTAGAACCTCTATAAATAATAATTAACTGATATACCATAGTGAAACGATGTGTGGTCTAACAAATAAGACTTGAGGAAATCTCGACACAGCCTTTCAAGCTTCTGCTTTCTCAAAGTGTTTTCTGTCGGTCCATTTACTATATAAGCAAAATGCAATATTTTTATATACATTTCAACGTGTATGGCATTAAATAAATACATTATACATAAATACATATTCGACCGTTGCTTGCTGTTATATTTTCGGAGGTAGTGGAGATTGCATCTGCAACTTTAGGCAATTTGGGATGTTCACTTATATCAGGTAAGCTTACATTTGCCTCCGTGTCCATAATAATAATGTGATCGATATATATATTTGTCTCTGTCGAATTCTTATAGTCGAATGCCTTAGAAAACCTTTCCACGCCAGCGAAAAAGATATAGTTTTCACCTTGCGCACCAGCGGTATAATTAAATTATAAAAGTGTAGTCAAAAGTTATCTCCAGGAATTAACTTACGAGGAAACTGTTTTCAGTGTTTCACTCTTTGAAAAATAATATTGTTAATTTGGAAGCCAAAAAAACAAAAACATTACTCTCTAGTTCTTCCGCCTCATATATTTCCTTGTGACATACAAAACTCACCTCGAAACACATACACCTTCACATGTATGTGCACACACTAGCACACACACGAACACATACTCATAGACATGCACACGCGCGCGCGCAATTTTATATATTTAAATATTTTGTAATTTTAAATTATTTAAAACTAAGACGCTACTAGAATTAATATAGTCATACGAATTGTAAGAGGAAGCGCCGGTGTCTGTAACACAGTGCACACTAGCACAGACACTGACGTTCACTCAGTATCCAAAAATGCATAGCGTTGTATATAATGGTATATCAATAATTTTGTTTCATGGGACAAATTGTTTCTGGCGCTTAATAATAAATAAATATTTAATTATTATTCTATTTATTCATTTTTTTTACTTATTCTATATGATATATTTTAAAAAATCTAGAAAACGGATAATCTAAAATATATTTTATAAAATAGTAGGCCACTGGCTGCGAAGTTCCTATGACTCAAACACCCAGTGGTCAGGGTCACAGAGAGAGGAATCTCCTCACAATGCG
>DWLR01003771.1:0-13024 GCA_018246295.1 Papilio alexanor hazarajatica
GGCGCAATGCGCGCAACGTTTGCACTAACGAACACTCATTTTGATAATAAAGTTTTATCATTTGCACATGCTGCTCACACAAGTTACACGGTTAACTTGCCATGGTGATTTGGCATCAGTGACTGAATAAGAAAAAAGAGATTTGACAGATGCCGCCAAAACAACATGGCCGCCACAGATTATTAACATCGACCCGTCCTTGTTGAAAGACCCTTTATTTAAAAAAAACTGTCCTAGTCCATGCTCCATTTTATGTTCACAGAAATATGATATATGTACAAAAGAACGTCTTAGTAGTTTTCATTTATTAGTTGAATTTAAGAACTATTCCGTTTTGTCGATGAAGAATTAACATTTGTCGGACATGTAATATACCTCATAAAAATAATAGTCGTATACGTGCTCTCGTAATTGTAGTCCTCAGGGTCAAAAATAAATCTATGCATCCAGTTTTACGGCTATGTAGATAATAAAACAAATCATAGCAACAATATACCAAACGTGTCTTACAACGTGATGTAAAGATCGAGTGTTGTTAGAATGTAATTGAGAAGGCAATCTTTGACCGACCCTAATTAATTTTTTGTATCACTTCATAAATAGCGTGACTCGGGCATGAGTTTTACCACATGTGAATTAGTTTCTTATATTAAATTTAAAAAAGTAACTAATAAACGTAAATTTAGTAAAACTATGGTTATATTTTATACCAAACTTTTGCTAATCTTTAATCGTCTACCTATGAGATCTTGAAATAGTAATGTTGTTAAGAGTCTTTATACAGTTTTTACAACTATTTTCGTTACATTTTTAGACGAACATATCTGATTGAGATCGCCCGTATAATTTTAGCAAATAAAGAACTTAGAAAGACAGCAAACAAGAAAAACGTACTCTGAGAAGTAATTAGAAATGTCGTTCGAAGCGTAGACAACAGCATTAATTCTAGGTGAATACAAAAACGATAGCATTTTAGTAATTTAAATGTTACGGTTAATGCAACAGATGAGTTCATTGAAATTTCATTGTTCACGATAAATCTTGCGAAAAACTGAAAAAATGTTATTCAATAACCTGTTCACACTTATTCTAGTAGTTTATTTTTATTTGAAATATATTTAATAGAGTAAAGGCATTATATAAACCGGTTTTCACATGTTATTAATAGATCACATTTACACCAAATGCTAATGAATTGTAAGTCAATCATATCATTAATGGCTTTTGAATTTATATTTTTAGCTTTATCTTTGGACTTAAGTTACAACTGCAATTGATAATTGGTTTTTTCAGCAAGCTTCTGAAGTTGCAAGAATGACAGTGGATGAATTTACCGGCATACGCAGGAAAAAAATCCAAAATAATTTTTCCATCGAAAACGATTCAATAAAGAAACAAAACCTAAACTTATATTTATACTACACGATGTGTTCTTTACACTCATGCTAATGTGGTGTTTCAGTTTACTTTCGTAGAACCAATCCTGACCTTCCCGGGATTTTGTGTAAAAAAATTGACAGATTTCAAGGACAACTACGTATTCATAAGACCTGGTTTAAATAACTTCTAAATGTACAAAAATCTTCTAAATGACAACAGATAGCTGACATAATATGTTCTGATCGACACGATATTACGAGTTATTATTTTATGCAATGGCAATAAAATAATAAAAAAACATTATTATTTCACTTTATTTCTACTCAATAAAAAGCATTACGCCTCACTGAAATAATCTCCTCTTTCCCTTCCTACCTTCCCTTCCCTTTCGTTATTATAAAAGGGTGAGAAGGGGAAGAGGATTAAATTAGGTCTCCGGCACCTCACTCTTCCAGACGAAACGCTGAATATTTCTACTTCACGGCTGCCTTCTGTGAGGTCTTTGTATTTCACCAGTCGAGCGGGCCATTCGAGCGGCAACAGATGTTGTTGTGGACTCTACCACTCCCAAAACTAACGATATATCTGAAATACGCCACGGTCCTTTGCATCTCTGAAGTAAGCAATGCATTACTGTATGCCTAGGATCCAGTATAACCTATATCTAAGCTGTATACCACCTCAAACCTACATAATTTCAGATACAAAACGATCCATCATCTCCCTGCCCTTTTCGCACTTGCGTAGGGTCAGCACAGTATGTACTACTTTTCCATATATCCTGGACTCTACTGTAGTCCATACTGCAACTGATTTTGGCTATATTTTTATGACCGGCCGCCTGCCTAACACCAACACTCCTTGGGAATATAAGTATGTATAATACTTAGATATTTAATATGACATTAAAAATGGCACAAAATACACAAAATTTGAATTGAATTGATTGGATTGATTCTGCCAGAAGTTGGGGGTTCTGCTGCAGCCTCCGCTCGAAGTTTAATTGCTAATGGTACACATATTGATTTGTTTCAACAGCACAGAAGATGTAAGCAGCCCAACATTAGACTCGGCTTCAATAGGTATTCCAATCTGTGCGTAGTTGCAGATCTGCTGCTGACCAAATGCACCACCAATTTTCTTTTCCGCACATAACTTATGTAGTATATCATTATCAAATAACAAATATTTATAAAATGTAAATAAATTAATTTAAAGATATTTAAGACATGTTGATGTCAAACGTCAAGATACAAAACGATCCATGTGAATTATAATACCGGATGCATAACAAAAAAAAGTATTAATTAAACATGCCAAGCATAATAAGATGTTATAATATTAATCTCAATTAATTACTTTATACATACGTAAAAAATATTTAAAAACCGGTATCGAAAAATGTTTCTTCGATTACTTCTATTTTAAAAAAGTAACTCCGTAACACCATTAACTTTTAAGACTAGTCATTTCAATAATCGTTAAATCTATTTATTGCACTTAACTCAGAGACATTTAAAACCAAATTTTAACTAGTATTGAATTTAAAAAAAACATTAAGCCGGACTGACTATACCCATATGTCACTTCGGTGAAGAATACGGTTTGAGACACCTCACTCTTCAAAATCGGTCTATTCGTTTAGGCTACAGAAGGTTACAATTAAACGGACATGCATACGTACATACATACAAATATACTTATTCGAAAAACATTACCCTACTTTCAGATGGTTAAAAATAGATATTTTCATCCCATCATGATCACCGCCGCCCATGAACATCCGCAACACCAGAGGAACCGCAGATGCGTTGTCGGCCTTTTAGGAAGGAGTACGCTCTTTTCTTGAAGGACCGTCGTATTTTATAAGTAAGCAAAGAGAAGATTAATTCGTCCTCTAATAAATTAATTCCTCTTTTTTCTAAGACTAACTAAATATTCTAGGGAAAGCGTCAAGTAAAGAACAAAAATTATTTTTACTTAACTACAATTAAGTGATTGTTAAATTTTTCAAATTTCCTTTCCGCTTTGACTGTACAAAACAGACACGCTCAAATTAGGTTAGTAAAAAACAACTAAGGGGTGAACATTGATAGTGGCTAACTTAGTTCATTCAGGATATGAAGTATATTTTTAGAGACGAATAATGCTATTAAAAAAGTAAAAAGTCTATATAAATGCGCACGTTTTTTAATTGAGACCTTTTGAGACAAAAACCTTAAAATTTAACTACAACGTCGCATGACGGCATGCTACGGGAAGGCTGTCTGTCTTGACTGGCCATCATCATCATCTAATTCACCACTTATTGGACACCAACCTGGATTTAGCATACCAGCATATTTTGTTTTATTTTAGAAGAATACAAACATATACTACTACACATGAACGTCTACGATAATCTAAAAGTTACTGATGCACTAGCAGCCAGAAGGAAGACCCCAATGGTGCTGCAGGATTGAAAATTGGAAAGATATGGGACCTGCAATTAAATTATTGTATTAGTTAAATTGGTTTGTATACCGCACGCTTATAACCCACTTCATAGATGGTTTTATTTATATCGAACCACCGACGCAAAGAGATGTGGGGGGATGGAACTGGGGATGCACTATTATCAAATATATCCCAGCGGAGTATCTAATAAAATGACACGACGTGTACATCAGAAAACTACACATAAAAAAGTAACATTGTATCAGACAGAAAGTAGTCACAGAAAGTAACATTATATTGATTGAGATACTTAAGTATAGATTGTAAAGTCAGTAATCGTGTCAAGTTGTCATAATAAAACGTTTGGACACTTTCTTTTAAATAAACATTGTATGTGTTTCCTTATATGATTTTAAACAGGATATTGTTCCATTTAACAATGGCAGGCTACAGGCTACAATGTTTTGATAAAATTAACCTACTTATTAGGCACGCGACAGACAGCGGCTGTTAAATGTATCGTAACGCGACGAGTGGCGCAAGAGAGATAATGAAGAGAAAACTACTGATGGCCCTTACCATATTCACTCTGTCTGCAGCCAAGAAAAGTCACTCCCAAGGCCACCAACATGGTGCGTCTTCGGGAAACGAAGAACATATAGACAAGATAGTGACATTCTCACAATCTCCCACATCTGCCGAAACATTGCCAAAAGATATGACAGTAAAAAAAATAGTACGCAATATGTTAACAGAGGATGAATATTTTCAAAAGATCGACACTCTTGACAACCGAATCTACCGTTTAAACTCTCTACTGCAGAATCAAACGAGTACGATAATCGAATACCTCATGGAAATACTGAAACTGGTTCAATTAGCTCCAGTGCATGTCATGGAGAATGCGATACGTTCGTTGAAAAACGATTTGGACAAAGTTAAATACCTTCTCACCCATCACCACCATTCTGGTAACCATTCGCTTCGCCGAGGTAATTTATTTATTTATAAATTTTTCGTTTACCTTTGCTTGTGTCCTTGACCTTTTTAGCTTTTATATTATTAATAAGTCTCAGTTGTAAATAAGGTGCAATATTTACTTTTGTTCTATTCATTGTGTGTTGTAAAAAATAATGTAACAACTAACGTACAATACTTTAATAATAAATGCATGGGAACGTAACAAAAATATAAAAATGGGGCAATAGTAAAATAAAATACAATATTGTTAAGTAACTAGAACATTTGAGGTTTCAGTAAGATAACGAAAAAAATAAATATATAATGCTTATCAAATGTCTATGGTCCATAAATATAGTTATCACTCTTATTAATTCTTCGGCAAAATTTTGCATCGTATGCCTCAGTCCCAAATAGGTAATCATTATTTTCGAGTGATCTCGATTAGCACCTTAAAACATAGAAAATTATTTTATTTCCATCGATTGTTCTTTAGACTGTGCAAACTTTCAAATTTATGTGGAAAATTAAAAGATATGAGCCCAAATAATTTACATTTCTCACCATAATCTCCTAGCTCGATACATTAAGGTTTAGTGTTAATTTTAATTATAATATATTAACAATTTAATTTGCCGCGGTATTTTTGTCGAATGTACGCGCAATGTCCTATAAGCATGGGCTTATAATCTAATCAGATAATAGCATCCGATCGAGCCGAGGCTCGGCCCTTTTGAGCACCCTTGAATCGGAATGCTAAACGCGTAATAAGTCACTCCATGGAGCGTCCGCCGAAGCGATCTAAGAGCTCGGCGGCCTCCCAATCCGGTGACAATAATATAGTAACGGTCCGAGCCGAGGCTCCCGAGGGAACCCTCGCGCTTAGTTACTGCTAAGAGGTTTAGGCTCAGCGCATTCTGTGCTCTGCCACCACATACCCGGTGAAACTCTAAGTGCCTCCTCCAGGCAAGTCCGTCACAAAAAAGGGCTTATAATGTCATGTACATTACATTTATGCGACAAAAAAGTCGTGGGATATAAAATCGTTGTACACACACTAGTGTGTAAGAACTATCTTAATCCAGTATTTTCCATTTTAATTATTGTTTTTTTACAATCATAAATTTCTTAATACGGTCAGATATTATTTTCATCCTACGATGTAATGACGAGTCTAAATCGGCAGTTCTGTAGTCTAACTCTGAATATAATTCTAAATTGAGTAGAAGTTCCTAACTGTCATTGTCTATTTAGCGTGCGACTCGAATCGTCAACGACCTTGCTCTTATTGATCGGCTTGACTCACTGCCCTTGCGAAGGGACGTCAGTTCTCTTTAAATTTTTATCGCCTCTACCATGGAAAGTGTTCCGAAGAATTGTTTGGAACAATTCCTGCCGCTGAGTTTCGTCATCGCACAACTCCAAATACCATCCACACCATCTTGATGGTTCGCATTTCACTACGGCTCGGTTTTCCCGAAATTTTCTGTCTCGCACAGCAGTGTTGTGGAATGATCTGTCCTCGGCGGTATTTCCAAACCAATACGACTTAGGGTCCTTCAAGAAAAGACCGTACGTACTACTCCTTCCTAAAAAGCCGGCATCGCATCTGCGGTTCCTCTGGTGTTGCGAATGTTCATGGGCGGCGGTGATCACTCTTTTGGGCGACTCGTTGCTCGTTTGCCCCCTTCTCCTATAAAAAAAATTAGCCAATTCTTTGGAAAATTTTATCATTTTCGCTCTGAATTAATACAAAATTTGTACAAAGCTTAGTATAAGTTAATCTGGTGATAGTGTTGCCCTTTTCAAAATAGCCAATGAAATTAAAAACAATGTGCAACCCAACGTGAACAATCGTGAACCGACGGACCTTAACATTCTTTATTGCACGTATATCCAAGAAACATACTTTTTTGATAGTATTTGTTTCTCCGGTGTGTTCTTATATATTCTTGTTACGGAACAACACAAAAAATACTTCGTGTTTCAGGTGAACATCCTGTAACACTCCCACACTAAAGTGGTGACATGGTTGAGTGTGAACAACTATAAAAAAAATGAATAGGTCAAATTGTAAATCAAACATAACAAATCTGTTGGGTTTAGAAGTTTTAGAACAAGGAAGGTGGGACGATGGGACGATAGAAGCCACGTTTCGTCATTGCAATCATTAGTGTGGTTTAGTTGTATACAGATACTTATTAACATCATAAAACTTCTCCATTGGAATGAACGTTCAACATTTTTCACGGCGGAATTAGCCCTTCAACCTACCTCCCTGGATTTGCCAACGGACGACAGACAAACCCTTAGTTGTTGGTTAATTGTTTTCACAAACAATACAAAAATAATTATAATATTGCCGCTAGAGATCACTGTGCCGTGAGATAAAGTTGACGACAAAATTCCAAAATATTGTTCGTAAAATTAAAAATATCGTACTATGATTGTGTGTTAAATAGAAATCATAATTTACAAGCCTCATTTATCACTATCATCTTCATTATCAGATTACATACCACTATACTATAGGTCGTTCCCAATGCCCTCCACGGTATGAGGTTCTAGGCGTACCGCAAGCCTCATTACAGGTTAATTGGCAGTAAAATATTATTCCGTGACTTTTTAAACGGTGAAAGAAAAAATGTACTTATATTGCCTAATCTAAATGTAACGTGATCTGATATTTATTTCTAAAGACAATTTGAAAGATGTTTATTCTTACATATTTTTACTACGTCGTCTGTCGGATAAGCCGATACAAACAAAAACATTTGAATTCTAAATTCCTGAGAATTCTGTTTACACTTTGTATTAACCGTGTCTTGGTATAAACTGATTTATAAAATACCTCCGCGCCATATTGTACTATTGAACATGATTGACATGTCGATAATTTACATTGTAGAAGTCTGTATTGTAAACTACAAGAAATATTTTGTAAATAAATCCAAACAAATTATATGCTCACTCGTGAACATTCTATTAACAATTAACATTGCGAAGTAGTGCCATTACGAATCATCTGCTGGGACAAAGCATGATTGTTTTTATTTGATGACCGTTCTGTTTGTAAACTTTGTGTGAGCGTGGAAAATGTTTGAGCGCGCCAGTCGCTGGACGGCCAAGTGAACGTTCACACATCGATATGTTCCGGAACATTCTTCTGCTGGTGGGACTCTTGACCTTGTCGCCTATATCCTCGGAAATATCCCCGGATACAAATCGAGCCAAGAAACCAAAACATAGAAGTGAACACTCTGATAAAAACGCATGGAAGAAGGAATACGAAGACGAATTGAGTAGAGCGATGCTTTCGTCGAGGAAACGCGACAATTACACAAGAGTAGTGCAATCCGCCATAATGTCAGAGAACGAAGCGGTCATAGAAAAGATCATGGAGTCGATCACAACAAGTGAGAAATATCTAAAGAAAATCGACAGTATAGATTTTAGATTGAATAGACTGGATATCGAAGTACACGAGAAAACTAATAATATATTAAAATATCTAGCGGCGCTATCGAAATCTTTACAAAGTCAGTTATTTCCGGAGAAGTTGGACACAGCAATAGACTTATTGAAGACAGATATAAGTTATGTGAGGGCAAAATTAGAAAAAGCAACGCAAGATAGGGGAGGTATTACTAATTTTTATTAACTATTTAAACTAAGCTAAGGTATTTCCAAAAATTTAGTAACTGCGATCTTTCGATTACGATTAGTAATTACGATAGAACCATCAAGCTAATCCTCGAGATAGCCTTGGATCTAGTTTGTTGATGTTATTATTCACAGTAAAACATGAAACACATATTAGCAATTTCCCAGAAAATATCTGTCTCTGTCTAAGACAAATTGGCCAGGTCAACTTCAAGAACGACGTATCGACATATCATCAGTCTCGTCGGGACATCTACCACAAATGCCAGTATCTCAAGACAAAAGTCTTTCATCGGTGTTCTATGAGCAAGATAAGAAGACTGGAGGTAGCCCAAAGGACAATGGACAATGTTTGGAGCTTCAATGCTAGGTCGTATCAGGAATGATAAGATCCGCACTTGAGGCAAAGAAACCGACATTGCACAGATCTTAAGTAGCAATGAACCGGAGCACCTTGTTTGTAAAATGGCTGGCCGATAGAGACAAAAAATTCTGAAATATTTAAAGATACTGAAATATCGGGTACAGGTCGACGCAGCGTAGACCAGACCTGCCTTAAGATGGACTGATAATCTAGTCAAGGTTGCGGGAGTCCACGGATTAGGGCGGCATGAGATCTATATTATTTATAGCGTGTAATGAGCATGAATAGGGACCTACTCCAGCAGTCGACGATTGTCTGTAAAAAACGAACGATGTTTGGAATATGTCTCCAATAAAATATCTTTCTGGTGTTACACCTGCGTGACTCATATACAAGTTATATTTTTTTTCGTACTTGTACTGAGTACAGTACAAGTGTTGTTATCACAGTAGTAAACAAATAAACAACAGACCAATGTTATTTAAAAGCGGAAACATTGAGCATATGTTATTGTTGCAGTGGATACCGGCGTGTATAGATTGGAATCCGGTCTGGATTCCCGGCTTAAGTTCGTTGAGGACCATATTAAAGGTATCATGGCGAGCGTCGAGTCTATTTCAGGAGTTATCGCAGAAGTAAAACATCGACAGAACAATAAACTTTATCACAAGTGAGTGTTATTGATTTACAATATTTTCATATTCATATCATAATTAGTAGCAAATAAAGCGACTTTGTCATTTCCAGTTACATCGGCACGGATAATTATCGTAACCTAAATCATGTAGAAGCAAAATCAGAAATCATTAACTTTTTCTCAATTTTCAGAAGAACATCGACACCGATTTTTATATTGGTAACGATTTTAAAAGATATGTTGCATGTTGATGGTTTTTATTCTACTTGCTTTATTTATTTGTTTAAGCTATAACACTCCAAAGGGATGCCTGCAGCATAACACTCTGACGAGTGTTATGCTGCAGGCATCCCTTTTCTTTTCTCTTCCTATGATCCTTGAATATTAGGAGGGTTCTTACACCTTTCCCTTTCCTCATCTATTTACATCCCTTTTCTTTCTTAAAGGCTAGCATCGCATCCGTAACTATCTTTACCGTTGCGAATGCTGACGAGTAGCGGAGGTCACATCTAGTAAACCGTTTACTCGTTTGTCTTTTGCTATAAAAAAAATTAAGTGGCTTTTATTTCTTAGCCGACAGGAGTCAGGCGGCGGATTGGACAGCTTGTCTATTATAAGTGAGTTTAGAAAAGCGCTTCACGAACAAAAACCAAGGAAATGCGAATGCAAGTTTGTATCTTTAAGTCATCTGGGATAAATGTTCCATTTTGAATAATTTAATCTCTATTGAAATCAATGTTCAACCAAAAAATCAATCCTTTTTTAATTTATTCTCAGAATCAGTCGGATGGAACGTAACGAGCGATATCCTACAGACTGTCACGAAATTCAAATCCAAGGGTTCAACATATCTGGCATCTATAAGATCAAACCAGATGATATTGATCCGTTCTATGTATTGTGTGACCTTAGCACCGCCGGTGGGGGATGGACAGTAAGGATTTTAATAATCATTTCCTAAAGATTCTCATTATACAGACAGACTTCAGTTTCTATGTACATCCATCCATCAGATTTTAAAGGATGTGACTAATGATGCCGTAATCGTGGTAAAATACAGACAAGAGCGCGCCACTATCAATATATACGAGACATTAAAAGCATACCAAATCAATAATATTGAAACCACTAAGAGACCGCTGTGATGCGATAGTGATAGCAGATTTCAGAATTGAAGATTGAATCAAACAGTTTAGTCTATGGCCACATAACTTGTTTTTATATGAAAGAGCTTTTTACAGCCTTAATAGTTGGGAGAGTTGATTTGCAGCACCTGACTAAAAAGATGGTTAGAACTGACTTTTGACCATCACATCAAATAAAAATTTAGTATGCATACGACTTCAGAAGCATATTTATTAACAACTATTTGATAAAGTCTCGGCAGTATTCGTGATGATAATACGTAAAAAAATCTTTTAGGTCTTTCAAAATCGTTACGATGGTTCGCAAGATTTCTACAAGTCTTGGTCGGAGTACAAGTATGGCTTCGGCAACTTGGCGGGTGAGTTCTGGCTGGGTTTGGAACAATTGCACCATCTTACCAGTCAGAAGCTGTACGAACTGAGGATAGAGTTGGAGACGCAGCATGGGAGGGACGGCTTCGCGGGATATTCCGTGTTCACAATTGCTCCAGAACACGAAGGTTACAGGATAAGCACGCTCGGCTCATTCCATGGATCAGCAGGTCTCAAACAATTTTGTTTGCTGTTAGAATTTCTCATATCACATATCTTAAATTGATATTTAATACATTGAATTTGATACATGCGAATTCAAATTTTTATTGGAGATTCAAAAAACGGCAACAAACCTTGTAAGCAATTTTTGCTTTCGAAAATATCTTCATTCCATTTAATTAAATCTTGTGTTTGAAGGAGCCAAATATTTTGAATTTCTCACACTACATTTTGCAGACTACCATAAATAAATAGAATATTGGGGTTTCAAAATAAGAATAAAATGGATTTACAAAAATTAACTAACAATAGAAGTTTATCTAGGTGAACTAGTGGCTGTAAAAAAAGAGAAAACTATAAACATTTCGTTGTATATAGATATTTGATGGTAGTCTTTTGTTTAAGGTGACTCATTATCATACCATGCCGGGCAGAAGTTTTCGACGTATGACGCGGACAACGACGAATGGAAAGAAGGCTCTTGCGCCACGGAACATGGAGGCGCCTGGTGGTACAAAGAATGTGACAAAAGGTAATAATTACTTATTTAGTTCTGTATAGAAGATACTGTATACAAGAAATATTGTTACTTTAATATTTAAATCACATATTCACATAATGTTTTAATTACCCATATTCTTAGATCTGAATTAATTGTCCTAATATGGTCATAATCCTAATTCACCACTGATCGCCCAGTATTCGAAATTCAACCATAATTCCATAAATCATACATATCTTATATGTACCTAAAAATGAATTTTTTATTTTATCCAATCTACCGTATTTGTGTTTCAGCAACCTTAATGGCAGATACACCTTGTCTGCCGAAGAGCCACAGGGTCAGAACATGTACTGGATCTCGTTCAAGGCGCCTGCAGTGCCACTCACCAAGTCGCGTATGATGATACGTCCTCTGCCAGCCAGTAGACCGCTCGACTACAACCAATATCCTAGGGTAATCGCAGTCTTCTATACAAATAAAAATGCCCGTTACACCCATTGCAAGCTTTTTATAGTAGATGGCGGTTAATGTGCAAGCGAGTCAACTAATGTTATGTGAGCGATACCCATCAAAATCCGAAAGCATGTGGGAGTCACATGAAATAGAAAGGAATAAGAAGTAGGCATAGGATGGGGCTTGTGGCATCAGACAAAATTTTGAAATATGATACTACTTCGTTTGCGTAAGGGGGTGGGGGGTCATTTAAGTCATGAAAGATCGGTGACTTCTTATTTTTTTGAAAAATCTCTTGGTTTTCTGCGACGCACCAAGGGGCGACGACATGGTTGCAAGTCACATTATTGGCCTGAAAATGGGGAACTTCGTTTTTTTTGTCGTCCGCCGCGGGTACATCAGGATGCTACGCTGCCACTGCCTTCCTAGCCCTGTTATTTATGTAGCTTAATAATCTTCTAAAGATATTAAAAATTATAATTGTTACAAATATATAAATAAATTGATATATTTAATATTATATAGAGAAACCTAAGATCGATTAAACCAAGCATATTACATTTTTAGATGTCGAATTAATGTGAAATGACATCGGTGACTGTAATTAGGTCCTGTTACAAAGCAAAAAATTTATATTCTGTCATAGCTTTTCATTCAATTCGAAATGGAAATGTAAAAAATTCTTCCCATCGCTCATCATAATACGAATCCATGTGAAAACAACATTTGAAAAACTTGAACTATGTGAACTTTCATGATATTGTTTTAAAAAAAATTAAACAGGTATCTGTATTCATCAAATATGAGGCTGGTTAAATCTGCAGGGTTATTGAAGCGAGCATTATTTTTAATTAAAAGAAACATTCATCCGATCCTCAACGCACCTACAGAATTCAACAAGTAAAATTAATTATTGTATTATTTGAATCCTTCGATAACGTGTCGCT
>DWLR01003772.1:0-13023 GCA_018246295.1 Papilio alexanor hazarajatica
ATTAATTGGATTCTCTAAGCCTTGAGTAATGATTATAATGATTATTCTTGTCAGATCGGTGTAAACGAACTAAAAGTGACATTTGCGTCTCCCGTCCACGCCGCTGCAAATCGCTCTGCGAAGCACTTTACAGCGCCGGCGTGCGTGCCTGACTTGTACAATGGTGAATGCCATGCTAACCAGCTGCGGAAGATGCAGGCATCCTTCAGCTGGGACTGGGGGCCAGCCTTCCCTTCCGTTGGACTGTGGTAAAGTTACTAAATTCGTATTGGATGTCTAGAGTTAACTAACTTCAAACTAAGGTGCGCCTTCTTTTTCTTCATCTATTCCTTTTTCTTCAAAGGGCTAGCAATGTAATTCTTGTGATTTTTGCGCGTATTGATGGATATCAAATAACTTCTGGTGACTTGTTTGTTATTTTGTCTTCTTTTTTTACCATAATTATAGTGTTTTAATTTCAAGTTGTAGAAAATTACCGAGCCAACGAGACGTTTCTTCTGTCTCAAGATGACACACTCAAACATAGTATTGCGCGATGATTTCGCCTTTCAAAATCTTTGCAAGCGCCACATTTTTATGGGTTTTACGTGTGGCGGTAAGCGATAGTTATTTTTTTATTAGGTAACTTCTCTGGCACCTCAGATAATTTTCTAAAACCTACGTTGAAAATTAATATATACACTTTATCAAAATAAATAACATCGATCGTTCACCATATTGGTTTCGTCATAGAGTGTTGCAAAACTCACGTTTCAACTTCGAGAGTAGGTCGCGGGTTAAACTTGACCACCGACCGTGACACTTAAAGGGTAAATAATATTTTTGTATTACACACTCCAGCTTTTATGTTGTTATTATATTATATTATAGGCCCTACTACTGATTTTTTACGGAAGAATGTCGCAAGCGAGCAGGCGGCTCACTTAAGTGACCTCTACCCATAGGCATCTGCAACAATCGAATTACGACTTTTTTTTAAGTAGGAGTAAAACGCAAAACGGATAGAATGTTTAACTGTCGACATCGGTAATACTATAAAAAAATCTTTTAACTTTTTTTTAAATACTGTTACTTTTTGAGGACTGATTGTGGGAAAGCTTAAAATTTGTAAGGTTTTATAAGTATTATTTATTGGATTAAAAATTATAAAATCACATAAAAATCATGTAAAAAAAAATAACATTTTATACAGGAATAGCAAAAGTTGCGTTTTACACAATAAAAACTTCAAAGAAGTATGATTTATTTTTTCTTTTAACTTGTTCCAGGAAGCCTGTGTATATAGAACTCTATGATACTGCTATAATACGTTCTGTGACTACGCACACAGTACAAAATGATCAGATTTGGAACTTAAGAATTCTCGCTCACTTGGAATCTGGTACAACCGCTAAGCGAGTGGCAGGCTACATCAGTGCGGAGTTATGTGTCGAAGGACATCAGTCATTGAAGGTTGCAAGGGAAATCGCGGTCATGACAAGGAATGACGGGACTGTTGAAGTCGAATTAAACATGACCGTGGATAGTGTATGTATACAAAATTTCGTATTTTTATAATTTTCTACGTATGTAAGTTTACCTAATATACGAATCAATATTTATTTATTTTTTTATACCTAAAATTAGCCTACGAAACGTATACTATATTTAAAAATTAACCCAAGTATGAAGTACAAAGTAAATTGTAGTCTAATCAGCAACACTGCAAATTTTAAAGCTACCCTCCGTACCAATATAAAACTGTACGGCAGGGTAGTGCGGCTATTGTATTGTTAGTTGTAAATAGATTTTATAGTATAAGCCAAAACAACAGATGAATACAACTTTTACAATTTAAAAATTACAATTTTTACCTTAAGGCTAATACATGGATAAGATTAGAGATAGCATAATATAGTATGTGATATCTATGGAGGTGGTGGAACACCTATAGTAATCTAATATTCTAGTTAAGACAAAACTTCCACAGCACTTCCATTCAACGTTTACTCAGACAATCTCGAGTCTGTATAGGTAATGGCGTTGCGAGCGACTGTTCAACTTCTCCATTAATGTTTGAAATTGAATGTTAAAAAGTCCTCTCGCAGGGTCAAGGCAATCATCCTAAGACCGTGGTCGCTATCTAATTCGTTTATACTCGTATATTAATTTAAGCTTAGACTAATGCACCATTTAGCATTTAAATGTCAAAAAAGACAAAGTTATACACAAATTATAAATAAAGTTTCCCAATGTTTGTGAACTTCAATTAAAAGCGATTGTAGTGAAGAAGACTGACCGGTTGGCGCAGTGGCAAGACACTTGCCTTTCGCGCCGCAGGTCGTGGGTTCGATTCCCACCCAAGACAAACATTTCCCTCCAATGATCGATTCAATCGATCGTATCAATGGGGGAGGCCTATGTCCAGCAATGGACGATCATAGGCTGGTGGTGGTGGTGGTACTGCAGAAGGTTTATTTATAGATAATTATTTTTTAGAACGTCATCAGACTCTGGTGGCCCAATGGATTCGGTGATCAACCATTGTACGATCTCAGTGTTTCTTTATTAGCTCATAAGAATGGTGATGAAATCAGTCGTAAATATATTAGAATCGGTTTTAGGACATTAGAGCTTATTGAAGAGGACGCTTCAAAAATGTTGGGTAAATATTTTGCGTTAGTTTCTCTTTTTATCTCAGATCGAAATTTCACACTTTTGATAACGCCTTTAAGAATATGTTATGGATGATACTATAAAAGAAAAAAAACTTGAATCGGCTTGCAGCCTGTTACGGATAACTAGGTTTGAATAAGTTTGTAAAAATCCTCTATATTTTTGATTACTCCATCAATATCTTACATTCGTGGAAGCACCTTAAGTTACCTTTGAATAACGTTATATTACAGGCAATTCGACAGCTGGAAAGGGACTTACCTTTTATTTTAAAGTTAACGGATATCCAATCTTTATGAAGGGATCTAACTGGATACCTGCAAATATTTTACCAGAACTTGGACACGACAAAAGAACAGGTGTGTTAAAAAGAGTTTTGCAACAGGTACTTTTTATCGAAGCGTAATGCTTTCAAAAGTGGAGACAAGTTATTCATTAAATTAATTTTTCCTTTTTAATTTACGGCCGGCCGCCTGCCTGACGCCAACCCTCCTTAGGAATAAAAAAAAGTCGACAATTAAACCTTAAAAATAATATAATTTATTAGCAATGAGATTATAAGTTACTAATTAAAAACAAAATGTGAAGTGTGAGACTTGACAATATTTAATGATTTTATAACAGAAAAACTAAGCTTTATATCTACATATTTTTGTGTTTAAAAAATTACTAAGTCAACCTCGAAAATGATAGTCGAATTTCGACCCCTGAAGATTATTGCAGTGTTGATTATTCACTCTGTGTAGGTAAAAAGAGCTGAGAAATTAATGAACTATTATGGTATTTTTTTCTAATTTTCAGTGGACGTATTATTAAAGGCCGCGCGTGATACTCACATGGCAATGCTGCGAGTTTGGGGAGGAGGGGTTTACGAGTCGGATTACTTCTATGAACGTTGCGATCAACTGGGCATCTTGATTTGGCAGGATTTCCTTTTTGCTTGCTCTATGTACCCTGCAGATCCAGAATTTCTTGAGTAAGAATGTATCCATTAATTTGAATTTAGCTATTTATTTGAACATAAGAATCTGCAAACCATAACGAAAAAAGGTCTAAAGTAGATATATAATCATACCTTCGATTGTGACTAATCATGACTAATCAATTTGTAACAAAACACAAATTTGTTACCGTTGTAACATCCTTATTTCAGTAACGTAAAGGTTGAGATAGAACAATCAGTCGTCAGACTTCAGCACCATCCCTCAATCGCCGTCTGGGCCGGCAACAATGAAAATGAAGTTGCACTTCGAGGAAACTGGTACAATACCTTACCACAGTTCACCAAATATAAAGCTGAATATGTAAAATTATATGTTGAAACCATAAAACCCATTGTCGAAGTCTTGGATCCCAGTAGACGCTATCTCATTTCCAGTCCATCGAACGGTATAGAGTCAGAGCAAGAAGGCTACATAGCAAAGAATCCATACGACTCCCACTACGGTGATACTCATTACTATAACTATTTAGCTGACAATTGGGATATAAACATATACCCTAAGACGCGTTTCGCTTCCGAATATGGCTTTCAGTCTCTGCCCTCTCTTAAAACAATGGCCACTGCAACTAAAAACAAGGAGGACTATCACGTGAACAGTTCTTATTCGAAGCATAGACAGCACAGTCCAAATGGTTATGATTTTATCACAGATCAGATGAATCGACATTTGAAGTTAGATGAAAGTGACCCGAAGCATTTCAATAAGTTCGTATTTTACAGTCAGGTATGTTTATCTATTGTTTAAAAAAATCGGCTAAAACGCTTAGTTGTCTTATTACGTCGTACATGAAAGTTCTGTGGAAAACTCTAATATAAATTAGTTAGCATTAGCTGTGTCAATTCAAACGTTGATTTCTTTTCTTGAATTTTTAAGAATTAAAGATGGTTTAGAAATGCATTTTAAAGTAATGTCTTACATAAAGAGTGGTTTGAAGAAAATTGTAAAGAAATATCATTTCAGATATCCCAAGCAATGGCCATAAAGGCGGAGACAGAATTCTACCGACAAAGTCAAGAAGACTGGTACACGATGGGCGCTCTGTATTGGCAGCTCAATGATGTCTGGCAAGCGCCCTCCTGGTCCAGTATAGGTGCAGAATATTCGTCTTTTTTTACACTTATATTACATTTATACACTTATTTAAAAAAACATATTGCTACCGATGTTCTAGACGTCGAGTATAATATAAAAAATCTAAGTTACGTAATGTAAAAATTATAAACAATGAAAAAATATCCAGAAACATTACACCCCGATAATGTTTTTACACTCGTGTTACTGATATTTGTTCAAAACTGGGTATTATTGGAAAATAATTAAAAAAGACAAATATCCGAAGATCTCCGAATATCTTGATCCTTTATATCCCCAATAATTTTCAGAATACGGCGGTAAATGGAAAATGCTTCATTACTACGCCAAATCGTTCTTCGCGCCTGTTTTGGTTTCACCACGTCTTCTACTCACGGACGTTGTAGACGTGTATGCCATCAATGACAGACTTGTACCAATAATTGACGGCAAAATAACAGTGGATTACTTCAATTGGAGCAGTTTGACACCATTCAAATCTCAAGACTATGCCGCTAATGTGGAATTGCTGAGTGCTAAGAAACAGATGTCACTCGGATTGAGGAATTTAAACAAGGATGAAATCTTCTTGAGATTTTCCTTACATATAGAAGGCGTATCGATGTCACCTTACAACTTTATTTTCCCGAAACCATTGAAGGATATAAAAGGCCTAACGCAGCCTCATATAAAGGTGTGTATAATTGCTCAAATAATGTCAACACATACTAGTTAATTATTTATATAGCTTACTATTTAAAGCACAAATAAAAAAAAAAGTGTTGTGCAAGTCACACGCGGTAGAAGTGAAACTTGAAAGCAAGATATATAGATATACTGACTATCCCACTACACAGGAGCATACATATGGACAATGTTTAGTAGACGATAGTGAGACGTAGCATCCCTACGAAGAGTCGCACAAAGAGGAGACCGAGAACGTCTAATGTGTTCTATCTCATTCTCTCGACGGCTGAATCTTATTTTTTCGTTTCATCGAGTTTGAAATCACAACGATTCTAAAGAAGTTTCACTTCAAAAAATTACATGTACATATATAGGGCAATGCTAGTCTTAGATTTATTTTTACTAAATAAAGAACACAAATTAATTAACCCTTATCAAAACAATACATTTCACTTTGTAGAATCATAAATTTGAAACATTTGACACAACGATCTATTGTGACTTGCAGGCCATCGGGTATCTTATTATGTTCGGACTCGTATATAATTGAGCTCCGTGGAATACTGATTTTCGTAAAATTCGGGGCACCATTTTGTGTTTTATCATTTTACATTTAAAAATAAAAATTTCATATATAATAAATAATCTTGTAAAAAATGATCCGATCCCCAATGATGCGAGGGGCCTATGTCCAGCAGTGGACGATCGTAGGCTGAGATGGATGGATGGATATAATTAATATATTAATCGTATATTAAACATGTCAATTATTCTTTATAGATAACTGTTTCAAAGAGTTTCTACAGAGACAAATCGAAAGATACATTCAAGTACATAGTTAACATTGAAGTAGACACGGTTGTACTTTTCCTTTGGTTGGAAACAAACTCGCTGCACGGACAGTTTGATGACAATGGGCTTGTAGTAACACAGGCGATTACTTCAATAAACTATGTCAGTAAAAAACGCATCACCGTAGAAGAGTTGGAGAAGAACATTACATATCAATACTATATGAACTGATTGGCAATTGCAATGAAATGTTTGGATTTATTGAACAATCAAATAAGTGAAGTTCTCTTACGTAAAAGCTAAGGAACAATTTAAATAAAACAATGAAAGCAAATAAATATATTTTATTCAATACACAATGTCATCATTATAAGCGTGCAATTAGGGAAAATTAATATCTATCTATAATAATCTTTGGACGATTCTTCTGAAACTGGTAAGGGCTTTCTTAACCGTTGTCCTAGGTCAGGGGTCGGCAACCTGCGGCTCGCGAGCCACATGCGGCTTTTAGTTCTATACGCAAATATTATTTATTTATTAATATAAAAAAACACATTTAAAAATCGTTCTGATTCGATTAACGAGGATTAAGCACCATTTCTATATTTAGATATATTTATAGATATTTTTCTTATGAATAAATAGATTTTTTTTAATCAAAAATCTTTATGCATGTACTATTTACTGTTGGCAAGAAAAAAATTTGTGGCTCTTTGAAATTTTGTAAATTGTAATTTTTTGACTCTTCCGACTCAAAAAATTGCCGACCCCTGATCATTACAAAGGGGTTAATTCCTCTCAAAGTCAATAATCGTTATTTCATATTTGGTTTTGTCATTTTCTTTATAAAACATATTCATTGTAACAGTTAAATCATTTTTGTGGCATAATGAGTTTTTGTGGTCGATAAACATTTATTCTCTATATTAGAGAGAGAATATATTATTATCTATACGTATTATTATTTTCAACATGAATCGAATCTGAACTGACCTTTTCGATGTTTAATCTCTCAGCCGACTGGCAGTTTTTTCACGTTTTTTATGCGACTCGTCAGAATATATTATTTAACAATCCGACCCTGGAGCAGAAACAGGTGGCCCTGTTTGATTTACTATAAATAGTCGAACGTTGGATTCGAAACCACGATCTGGGAACGTAACTGGGATTGTTTTTTTTAGTTTCATTTAGATATTATATAGATAATATAATATTTAATCAATATTATATATATAATTTTCCATGAAGTACTGTGATTTAAGTTTACGTCATTTCGTCTTAAGCCATTTAATTACTAAAGCTCTTTATTACTAAAGCTCTTTATTAGTAAGCTGTATATTAAAATACATAATACTTAATTAATAATTTCACTGTGTAACGTTTTCTGTATCTAATTCGATGAAATACTCAAAGGCGACTGCGAGTTAGACATCACGCATGCGCCTATGAGGGGGGGGGGGCATTCAATATGTTGTCTTAGAAGATCTTTGTTCAAGATGTATTGAAACTAACTTAATAGCCGCCGAAAAGATTGCAACTTATAACAGCAACATAGATTTCAAAATGTAATAAAAAAAATAGCAAACGACTCAAATCTTTTACTATAGATTGTAAATAATTCATCCAAGTTTCCGAACTAGTTACTTTCTACAAACTCTTTTATAAAATACTTTTTTATTATGTTTTTAACACACTCTTTTCTTTCTGGTATTTAATTGTCATATCTTGTGAAATGAAATGTAAATATCATTATGAATTAAATAAACAACATTCAAACTTTAGTCTTCACATGGAATAATCATTGCTTTTATATTGCCCTTACTTACAAATATATTTACGAGATGCCTTTACAATTTTATACTCTAAAATTATACTGAATACAACGTTACACATTAAAAGCACCTTTTTAAAAAATTACACTATATCTTTTTCTTTTCGTTTTATAAAATTTATTATGTTAGAGAGCGTAATAAATAATGGAAAACCGTTGGAATACAAATGACAATAATATGTTAGTTAATAACGATTGACTTTGCACGAAAACTTGACGCATCATCATAATTCTGCAAATACGTTGAGAAAAAAAACACAGAGTAGTCCAGCGATAATTGGCACATATAAAAATTATGTGAAAAACAACAGTGAGTAAAGTGTGAAGATTTTTTAAGATATTTGCTAAATAAAATTTATGTTTAATTTTCGAGTCTGTGGAGGATTTATAAAAAAAACTGGCGTCATGTTTTCATTACTTATCCTCAATTTATTTTATCAATCCTGTCATCTATATACCTATATGCAGTGTGCTGTTAAACTGTGAATGTTCCCTTAAATCTACAATTGACAGTTTTGGTGTTGCAGAGCAAAGTTTATTATCCGACTGGCAGGAGACGATTGATTTTCGCGGGCATGTATATATATATACACACACACACACATATATATATATATATATATGTGTGTATGGGTGTATGTCCATTGCATTGCGACCTCCTGTAGCCTAAACAGCTTAACCGATTTGGAAGAGTGAGGTATTATTTGATTCGTAATCTTCCCCGGATTGTCATAGGGGCAGTTTGTTGGGTTTTTTTTAAAGTGATTATTGCTTGTGTTAATATCAGATTCTTGAACTTTTTAAAACAACCAGGGTTGTCAGATCAAAGTATGTTATACATTCCCTACGCCTTTTATTCATTTTAAGTAATTAATAATCATTTGAGATAGTTAATAAATTGCCGAATAATTTTTTAAATAACAACTAAATTGCATTTTTAAACAATGCGTTTCAACATGCTTTGTCATAACCACAGTTATCGAATTAAGCTTTCATCCAATAAATATAAAAAAGTAATACAATAACAAATATTTTAAAAGCAATAAATAGCATGTAAAAATTCGATTTGTATTTTAATTATGTACTAAATTATTTGCTTTACTTCATTAGTTAAAGCTGGTCAAAAGCTAATAGCTATAGCTTCTTTAGAAAAGAATCCTCGACAGATAGCGCATGTGCGGTAAAAGGATAGCGCGTACATCTGCATATATCTAGATCCGTTCGCTCATGTTAGTTGTCCATGCAACATGATCATAGATAAGCACCGTATCTGTAAAAAAATATTTACGATATAAATAATTCGGTTCCATAATACATTTTCAACTATGCTACGCAAAAATTAAATCCAAAGCACTAATCGAATTATTTTCCATATACACATGGAACAATTCGTATCATCAAAAAGTTTTTTTTAATGATACGACTATGTTTTTTTGCATAATTTGCTCTTTTAACGTTTTTCGACATTAACAAAATCGTTTTCAGATTTATATAAGTCTTCCCTTTTCCAGGTATAATAAACAAAAAATTGCTTTACATTTGCTATATCGGTTGTTATAGTAATGTCGACGTTAAAAACTTTTTGACACACTTTTTCTATTATCGAAATTAATATACGCGGTTATTCCGCGTATATTAATTTACAAAAAAGAAAATCAGCGAGGAAAATTAGAAACGCGTGCGAAGCCGCGAGCAACACATAGTTTTATTTATAAGTATTTAACAGCCACGCTACTTCTCATTACAAATTCATTAAACCGAAACAGGGCTTGTCTTAAGTCAACTTTCGATATATCTTCAGAACCTAAGGTACAATGCCATTCAAAATTAAATGGGAGCCAATTTAAAAAAAAATTAAAATTTTGAAATCGATTCATAAACGACGAAGTTCTGTGTGAGCAAACTAAAAAAAATACAAGCGAATCGAGAACTCCTTTTTTGTAGTCGGTTAATAAATAGATCAATATCAAGGAAATTTGTTGGTGTAGAGCAACAGTAAAATATTCTATGGTTACTGTGTGGGTAACATAGTAATATAGATGCTCTTTACATACATCCAAAGGAAAACAATATGAGCAGTAGTAAATGTACTGTTCTTTCACACTGGAGTCGAGTTTGCGTTAGTTATTTCATTGCACGAATAAGAGTGCGTTTAACCATATTTTACAAGCCCTACATACATAGTTATATGACGACATAAGCGCATGATACATAAAAAAGAACTATATCGACGACATATATACTACTCGTGCCATCCTTATTCTACACATTTACTTATCTTTGGTTAAAGGATAAAATAAATCTAGAAGATTCTATAGCTTTTGTCACAAAAGTTATGTGACAAAAAAGAGTAAATACACGATAGCGGTTTCACATTGACGTATGGCAAGATAAGGGTTACTTATATTTTACAAGTACACATGCTAAAAGCTAAGACATACGGTCTTACCACAAAAAACACAACCCTCAGACAAGTGTTTAATAGTTTTAATAAAAAAATTGAAAGAATCGTGAAACAGAATCGCGTTTAGCTGTCGTGTTAGTCAACACGTAGGCTAACCCAACCCTTTGACCGCTTCTTGATTTGGACGTTGCCGTGGCTCTAGCGCCTGGTGCGAGGCAATAACAGAATGCATAGCATTGTAAAATTCGATGTTGACAAAAATATAACGAGGTTCTTAAACTAGCTCAATAGATTCCAGATTTAGCCATGTTTAATAGATTATATTTAAATAAATCAATAACATTGGGACAACAGTAACGTTGGGATAAAAATAGAATCAAGGAAGATAACACAAATTTTGATATTTAAATAATAACTAGGAATGATAACAGAGATAAAAACAAACAGTATTAATAAAGTATTAATAATAAGATAAAACTTTTTGAAAAAACTCCCTTATTCGTTTTTATGGCCTCGGCAACGGCGAATCAAAAGGCGTCAAATGGTTTAAATAGTGCAATTAAACACGCTTTTAAAATATTTTGTGGTAAGACGGTTATCGTCTAATGCGTTTGTTATATTGAGCTTAAACATAAAATATAATAAAACATATATAACACTCACGCCCGTACCCAGAGGGATAGGCAGAGATTACGGATTTCCACTTTCCACAAAATATAACACATATTAACTTACTTTTTGTGTTAATTTACAAATTTAATTTCGCTTACTTTTCGATGATTTCATGTCATGAAATGGGGTAAGCAGGATCAAATTAAATTGGAGGATATTAAATCTATGTATTTTTAATAATGTGCAATGAAAAGCGGCTAAGAAACAACGACCATACGAACATCGACGGCATGGCTTTTTATGCATATTTATGTGCCATATAAAAAGCCATTAGCTTTACATATAAACTAATCAAAATGCAATCTATAAGTACATGCGATACATGCTAAACATTGTGCATACATACAGACTTATCTCTTAAATTTATAAATTTAGTGGAAAATATTAATTAATAAAATGGCGGCTTATAAGGCAAGAAAATAACAACTAATCAACAATTAGATTGGTTAATATAAAATACACACCTTAAGAGCATCCCAATAACGACCTAAACAAATAAAACATCAATAAAATCCTTCAATATATGATAGCAACATTTGTTATTTGCGATATAAGCAATGTTGCTATAATTAAAATACAAAGAATGATAACATAATGTTGTAAGTCTATGTGTTTGTATAATTCAGTATTTACATATATTTCCAGTAACCAAATATTTAACAAATGATATAAATTGCAGCGTTTATGTCATATCAATTATTATTAATCATTGTACAAATTTAAAATAAAATGCTGCTTATATTTTAGAACAGCGCTTCTCAACCTGTTGTTCGCGACCATCTGGGGGTCACGAATTCTCTGTAAGGGGGGTTGTGAAGTCTCAGTAATAAAAAATAACAAGACGGTTCCAGCTTAACCGATACTTTACTATGAAAATAATAAAAAAAGGGAAAACAATTTCACATACTAAACGGGGTTGTGTCATGGAAAAGGTTGAAAAACACTGTTTTTGGTAGCTAAATCTATAATAACAATAATATTATTATTAATACTATGGCAGTACAATTAAGAATAATATAATAATATTTTGAATTGTGTATGTATGTATGTCGAAACAAATTACACATGATTTGTTTGTACAAATATTATAAAATGGTATTAAACATTATTTTAATCATATAAAAACTTGTACAATCGTACCATAAACCAAATCAAAAGAAGAAGGCAAAAAAAACGTGCTACGAAAATGTATGGGTATTGTTTATAATATGTACATTCGTTTTATGATGTCAAAAACATGATGTTTTATGATCATGAAGAGAAAAAAATTCCACACAATGTACAAATAGTAAAAAGTGTAACAAAAATATTTTGTTATTCTGACACACATAATGGTTAAAATCAAATAAAAATGGTAACAACCAGAACATTTTAAACAATATACATTTTTAGTTTTTAAAAAATCACAAGACAAAAGCTTCTATTCTTCTTTACTATATAATATATTTAAATATATATAGTTGTTTCTTAAATGATTTACCTGACTCTCGAATGCAGCGCGGCGGTCTCTTCTGAAGGCGTGTCCCTTAAGAATGTAGAGGACAGGTTGAGAATGACCATAAGGCAACACAATAGAAGCGGGCCTAGGATGGCTCCCTCGGGCCCCAAGTAGAAGATGCCACCGGCTATCGCAAGACCGGTAACATACGGGTGACCGCCACTGCAACGATCAATGATTAAGAGTAAGCTCAAAGATGTAACACTCCAGATACCTAATCCTCGGCCCGAACGAGATTACTTAAGTCACTAATTGGTGGCTTCGTAAAATCACGTAGGATTCCCGAAGTCAAGCGACAGGAATTCAAAATCTCCGTGTTTACTATTTAAAAGATGTCGGTTTGTGATTTGTGTAAAACCACCTCAAAGTTATATAAGTACTAATAAAATAAATTCTCCCTCATAGACTA
>DWLR01003773.1:0-13021 GCA_018246295.1 Papilio alexanor hazarajatica
GGTGGTGCAGTAGTTGTTGGTCTAGGGCACCGTGGGTCGTTGCTACCTGGGTAGCAATTTGGAGGTGCAGGTGTGGTGGGCTTTGGACAACGTAGGTCTGTACTTCCTGGGTAGCAGTTAAGTGGTGCAGGAGTTGTTGGTTTGGGACAACGTGGGTCTGTGCTTCCTGGATAGCAATTTGGACGAGCAGGTGTGGTAGGCTTTGGACAACGTGCGTCTGTGCTGCTGGGGTAGCAGTTAGGTGATGCAGGAGTTGTTGGTTTGGGACAACGTAGGTCTGTGCTTCCTGGGTAACAGTTTGGAGGAGCAGGTGTTGTAGGCTTAGGACAACGTGGGTCTGTGCTTCCTGGATAGCAATTTGGAGGTGCAGGTGTCGTTGGTTTGGGACAACGTTCGTCTGTGCTACCTGGATAGCACTTAGGTGGAGCAGGAGTTGTTGGTTTGGGACAGCGAGGGTCTGCACTTCCTGGATAGCAATTTGGAGGAGCAGGTGTGGTAGGCTTTGGACAACGTAGGTCTGTGCTTCCTGGGTAGCAGTTAGGTGGTGCAGGAGTTGTTGGTTTGGGGCAACGTGAGTCTGCGCTTCCTGGATAGCAATTCGGAGGAGCAGGTGTCGTTGGTCTAGGGCACCGTGGATCGTTGCTACCTGAGTAGCACTTTGGAGGTGCAGGTGTAGTAGGCTTTGGACAACGTAGATCTGTGCTTCCTGGGTAGCAGTTTAGCTCTGGAATTGTAGGTGGTAAATAAGTAGGTGGACTTATAGTAGTAGGTCTTGACGGCTGTCGACAGTTAGGGTCTGGTGAACCCGGGTAACACAATGGTTTGGGTGAAGTTGTTTGAGAGCAGCTAGGATCTCTGTTTCCAGGGAAGCAGTTAATTTTTGTAGGTGTTGTAGATTTGGGGCAACGTGGATCTGAGCTTCCGGGATAACAATTTGGAGGTGCAGAAGTTGGAGGTTTGGGACAACGTGGGTCTGTGCTACCTGGGTAGCAATTTAGTTGCGGTCTCGTTGTCTGACATTGCGGATCTGGGGAGCCAGGATAACATTGTTGTTTAGGTGTTGATGTTGTTGAAATTTCTTTGAGGTCACCATCACATCTCGAGTCGCAGTTGTTTGTACATAGCTGGAACATGATTTTGACTATTTATATACATATAATCTAAAACGTTAGAAAACATACTATAATAAACATATTATATATATTGAAATAAGTCGGTGAAATGTGAGTGTATCTTTTGTGACGTATATTGACAATTCCGCAATGATTAAATCAACTGTAAATCCAGTTCATTCTAACACATAAACTAATTTGAACCGCAGAATCGTTGCCGGCCTTTTAGGAAGGAGTGCGCTCGTCTCCTACATTCGATCACAAACGTTTAAATTTAGTGATAAAAATCTCGACTAGACTAATTATAGCAATCCCATTTGATGCCTCAGTTGTCACTACACAACTTATCAAAGGCTGACCCTTTACCTATATATGCCAGATAATTACGTCTATGAAAACTGATGTAGTTTAACATAATTAACGTGTACACATCGACTGACCGGTTGGCGCAGTTGATAAAATGCTTGCCTTTCCCGCTGCGGTCGTGGGTTCGATTCCGCACAAGACAAACATTTGTTTGCATGAATATGTCTGTTTGTTTTGTGTCTGGATGTAAAACCACCGGAGGACGGGCAACATCGTCTTTTTCTTGATACGCTGGAACATACTGCGATTGCCAATCCGTCTGCCAAGCGTTGCGATTATGGTACATTTCCTCTCCAATGACGCATTCAATGGGGTGGCCTCTGTCCAGCAGTGGGCGACCATAGAGTGCTACAAGGTGGTGGGACCCTAAGGGACCATAAGAGGCCCCAACAATACTTGCCCCCAATAACCCGACAAAGGTTTTGCAAGAACCTGTCGATTTTATGGAATTTTTCGGATTGTACTATACTGCCCTATCTACAATATTATTACATACTTTATTATAGTACTTTTATATGATAAGTAATTTAAAAAAATAAGAAAAAGACCGTGTAAGGATTAGAGAACTAATGCTATTAATAATAAGACATATGTTTAGCATACGCGAATTAACAAAATTGTCGTAATAAATATCTTTCACGTAACTTTTCTGAAACAAGGCATATTTTTAGGTGACGGAAAATTGTGAACTGAATTAACCGTGCAAAATTTGACGCATATTTATGTCATTTCCATCCCAACAAACGTAACCTATAATTGTCGTCCATTCTAACTTAAACTCCAATGTTACTTCCTTCGAAGTTTATAAACTGTACTTACAAGTAATTATACTTCGATATGCAATTACATATTAGTAAACGATAAATGCCCTTAGGTTCCAAAGAATAAATATCACGTACCTCGACGTTACACGTTAAGTATACTTGATCTGTTTCTGGGAATCTGAAAGCGCTAACTTTGCTGTATGCAATCAATGTAGCACCACTCTTGCCCGTGTTTGTTGATTTTTTCCATTCATCGATAAGTTTCTTTTTCCTGAAAGTATTTTGTTAGTTAATTTCCTAAATTCAAATTGATCAATTGAATTGATGGTGATGATGATGACGATGACAATTTTCTCCAATATTTAAGATCTCAGATAATTTCTTATTGGTTTTAAAAAGTCGATATAGATTTCTTCTCCTGTAGATGATAGTTATATTCTAAGACTAACATCATCAGTCTCTGTCAACAATCCTCAGCTATGAACGTTTGCTGTTATCAATACCTTCACTAAAGGGTTAGTCTGTCCATAGCCATTGCTATTTGGACTAACTTTTTCTCCAAAATTTCGGCGTTCTGGACACTTGGACGCCAAACATAGCTGTTTATTTGAACTTTTAAGATTCAATAGATAAATACAAATACTTTTTTTATTTATTTTTTTGTGACTAACCAAAAGTGACCATAACATATATACTTTTGTACAAAATTTACCGAAAAGGTTCTGTTATGTACACCTATAACAGGTCGGTACATTTTACACTTACAAAATCAATAATTACAAGTAATACACGTTGTACTAAATAGGAAAACAAAAAGTTATAATAATATCGGTATTAAGATACAAAATAATCAATTAGGTGGTTCTTAAAATCAACGAGGGAGTAGAAAAACAAGTCAGTTTGGACGTTTTTGTTCACGCGGGTATTGCAGTAATTACATGCTCTGATGAGTGGAGAGATAAGGCCAATGTTTGTTGGTGTAAACGGAATATAGAAAAAATTTTAATTAGCTTTGCGGGGTATTGGAACTGAAATGGTGATGATATCTACTAAGTCCCTGCAATCTACGTGGTTATTTAGTATTTTGAATATGTATATTAAGTCACAAATTTTTCGACGACTGTACAGAGACAACATATTAAAAAAAGATAAGCGTACTTACTTAGGGCATCCTTGTTTGTCGGTCAGCTGTATCTTATTCGTCTTGGGGCTGTCGTAACTCTCACTATCATAGGCCCAGCAATCATGAATCTTAAGGTTAAACTGATTTCTTACGTCTTTCAGGTATACCAAAATTGTAAGGTATTCGCCGATTTTTATTGAATTTTCAAGCGGAGAAGTCTGAAAGATAAAATAAGTATAATTATACTTTGACTTTGCTCGGATAGACAGACAAATAGAAAAAAATACAAATCTTAGGTTCTCACTGATCTAGCTTGCGTCGAAATTTCTTTTAAAATTGTTTTTGTTATTTTTTTATTAACAACATAAGAATAACTGAGTAAAACTTTTCTTTTTATAATGTTAGAACAGATTTTGCAAAACATGTATTGGGAATTAAGGAACTCGCCGAAGAACCTGCTAGTAAATTTTTATTTCTTTATTTACACAAAAAAAAAAACTTATCCTACAGCATAATATTGAACTAAGAAAAGATAACATTTAACCTCATTTCACATTTTAACTGTTTTTATAAGGTGATAGGCGTAAAAGGCGTGTATTCAGATCTCCAGCTAACACCATGGTGTGTAGAGAGGAACAACTTACATTTGGAAAGACTCCTTTTTGAATGTCCATCCAGCACTCGACGCCGCCCGCTGGACCTTCCACGGCGATCACATCAAGCATATCTACCATGAAGGGCTTTAACTTCAGCACGTGACTTTGTTCTTCTCTCGCTCCTCCCACCGATACTTCGAAGGATGTTCTTGCGCATGATACCTGTTAATTTCCCATTGCATTAAATTAATTTAGAGTTTGTATTGTAATTTAATGTATTAATCTTGGGATATTTGATATGACACGACGATCTTATAACCATAATCATAGATGGCAAAATAGGACAGGAACAAAAGGAAAGTTGAAAACAGGAAGGTCTAGGATTGTTCTTCTAGGAGAACGTAGTCTGTGTCTAGTATCTTATAAAACAAAAACGTAAAAGGTTAATAAAAATGCACACTAGGGAGAAATGGAATTTGTTCCACTAACAAGAATGGAACAGTTCTTAAATTTAGTGATGTTGCTGATGAAGATTTTATAATTGCTGACGACGTGCTATTATTGATGAGAGAGATAGGCTAAAGAGACAACGCAAAAGGTTAATGAATAAGCATGCCAAGGGACTTCTTTATAGCGATATTAATTTGCCTACGTTTAGCATTGGACAACCTTTATGATGACATTGGTGTACTCGGTGCGATCAAAATCGTTAACTGGATATTCACAATGTCGATTTTGATCTGACGCTATAACATATTATAATATTCATCGAAGACATTATTTCACATATAAATACAAGACCGGGTTCATTTTTACGGTACCAAAACAATTTACAATAATAATACCTTACATTTACTATCTTTTCTTGCGTCAAGAGTAACCGCAGCACAAAGCAGGATATTTTAGCCATCAGTGCCTCACTGATCTGACTAATCTCTTCTTAATTTATAGAGAAACCATGAGTACCTTTCTAGCGAAGTCCGTGGCTCCTTGAACGAAATCATCGGTTTGGAAGACGAGGACGTTGTCGATGGTGCCACAGGCATTGCAGAGAGGCCGAGAGCCGCAGCCGTCCAGAGGTACTCTGAAATCGTAACGCGACTGGCTTCCTCCGAGTGATACGTATCTATAAAAGAAAAATAATAGTTGATATGTCAATCTTGACCCTTCCTACCTAATATCCTTATTATCCTTATATCCTTAATTATCTTTATACTTTATCGCGCGATTAATAAGTTCTAATGGCTACTTACATTCCAACTCTCGAAAGATTTTCTACAGATATAAAAAGGCATTACATTACAACTTTAGCACAATGAGAACTAAAGCGGCTGCAGGTCCAATCAACCTTCTTATCCTTTTTACCTCACATTACCTCACATGCATGAATCATTTGCATTTTAAGACAGAGGATGGCACTATAAAGAAATCATAAAAAGTCTGTCCACTTACTTGCATTTAGGATCATTCAGGTATCCTTTACTGTATATAATGCCATCGAATACATCAGCGAATTCGACCGTCACTTCGATGTAGTCCTCAGTACATTGCACGTTGATGTCCGGCGACAGGGGAGAGTCGGCGGCCCTCGAGCCCCGCATGAAGTGCACCGCAGTGTCATCGCTGGTCTCGTAGAATGGTGACAGGGAATTGTCGCCGGACAGTTCCAAGTTCAGCTCCGCAGCGGTCAATGTCTGGATGCCATCTGAAACAGCTGTAGCAAGCGACAGCTGCAACAAAAAAACGAGTTGTTAATTCTTATTTTGAAACATTGTTTACAAGGGAATATTATCTCTGTAAAAACGTTTTAACGGGGATGTCATAGAACTTGGCGACTTACTAAAGAAAGGTGATATTGAGTGCATATTGCGTATAGACATTAATGTAAAAAGGCGAGAGGTATACCAAATTCGTGACAAACAAAAGACCGATTATACTAATGAAAGATAAGTAAAGTAAGTAAAATAAAGATAAATAAAGTACACTACATTTTTATAATTCCATTATATGTGGTAACAGGCTATATTTTTTATAATTCCGTAATATAAAGTAACATTTTATATTTTTCATAGTGCCGTAATATATTGCATGAAGACGACGCCAGCAACAAAGAGATAGTATGTAAAAAAATATATAACTCTTTCTGATAACGAGTCTTTATGTAAAACCTGATACGATAAACATATTAAATCGCTTGGGAAATAACATAGAAAAAAAATTCTCAATGATTCACAATGAATAACGAGAAGGCGAAACTTTTTGAGATTAATTAAGTTTTATGTATGTCTTAATCGTTCTGAAATTATGCAATTTGTACGCAAGCAATTAATGTTGATGGTGATTAATTTGTTTTATTACAAGAAACATTATGACCGGCTTTATAGCATGTAATGTACAATTCACAGCACAACAGATGAAGCTCCGATAGGCTAAAATGCCGCAAAAACTTTTTTACAATAGTGACAAAGCAAATAAAAATTGACTGTAAATTGTTAGCATTATTTTATCTGGGTATGTAGGACCTGTCTAATAATTGGTGTTGTATTGGACCACACGAATGATTCTGATTACAAATTATAGCAAATTAAATTACCATTTTCAAGAATCAAACTTATCGAAGTATAATCTCAGTGTTTACCAAATGCAAACAAACAAAACATTCCCTCTTGTTGCAATAATATAGTTGCACATGTGTTTCTAATTCTGTCGAGCTTAAGAAAAGTAATCCCTCACAAGAACATAAGTATTTATATTTGTCTATCCAATAACAGTAGACAGTAAAATGATATTTTTCGAAACTATTATGCATTAAATTTAAGAAATGATTCGTTTATACTACAATTCGAAATTACGTACACAAATATTATATAACAATATATTTTTTATTTAATAAGACTTCGATTAGTTAAATTCTATATTCGTAGAATATATAATATTTGTAAAACTTATTTGTAAACCATTAGTTTTAAACTGCGCCTTTACTGACTTACTTATAAGATTTATTGCCTTACTCGACTCTTATCAGTCATATCTGAACATTGTTCGCACGTAAACAATGCGAATATTTCCATTCACACGCAATTTTTCGCGTTATTACAAACCATTGAGTCTTGTGAAAAATCCAAACTGTTCAATATTGTTCTACTGGTTCTCTACTCTGTGGTTGCTATTAGTATAGCTTTCCTATATTCATATACTAATTTAAACATGCAATAACTAAGTACGAAATGTATGAGGTTAACTTGAGCTTCCTAGGATTCTTCGATTGCGGCTGTCCGGAATACGTCCTCGCTTCCTCTTTATTCCATCTAGCGTCCCAATCTTACAATCCTAATGCCTTGCATAAGAAAGTTGAACGTACTTGCTTCGATTCACGAAACAACATAAAAAAATAGACACCGTAAAAGTTACTCCATCGGGTGGAGATAAACGACGAGTCCAAAGACAACACAAATCAGATAAACTACTCAATTTCTAATGTTTATCTTTCTTAGACGGTGTTATTTGCTTGATTCGCGCAATCGTGTTTCAAAATATATTATGACATAGTTTTGAAATGGTTACAGCCTCAATGTAATAATATTTCTTGCTTACATCTTGTTTTTAACGATAGATCTGATGCGTAGTGCAGTTACTTTTTATCAGCACTGATCACTTTGTCTTGTAATTATATTTATTAATGCTCAACTCTCGAAAATTGTGCATCAAAGCTAATCAACTGCAAATACGGCGGTGGTAAAATATCTAAGAATGTTTCACTTATATTCCGGTGGTCAAAAGTTTGACTGCAATTTTGAAATTTATTATGTCGGTTTTTATATTTCAGTGTACTTAGAATGAGTATGAGTGTTTTTTATTTTTAATAAACTAGCGCTTGAGCAGGTTCCACCTGATGTTAAGTGACGATATCGTCGAAAGATGGTACGTACTAGTTTAGAATGTGCCTTAATTGACATAATGTAATATTCAAATATACTAGTATTATAAGGGTAAAATATGTCTTTGTTTAATATGGATAAGATCAATATACTAAATTGAATTGGATAATTCTTTCACCATTTAAAAGCTACGTCATACAACGGTAGAAATGTGTAAATACAAAAAGTGAGAGATTGCAATGTTATCTCCCGGTATAAAAAGATGGTTGTTATAAATTTAACATGAGTATCTGTTTGTCTGTCTGTGGCATTGGGGCTTTTTAGATCGAAAGCTCGTGTAATCGAGATGGTTCCTAGCTGTAATTTATAAAGATATTTTTTATTGTCAATGAAAACATTTCTGTTGTGTTGTTTTTGTTTGCCGACTAACAGAAGGGTTAATAGTTATCGCGGGTATTGGCGGGTATTGTACGTATATTTGTATGTATGTCTATTCTATTGCGACCTCCTTTAGTCTAAACGGCTTGAACGGTTTTGAAGAGTAAGATTCGATTCTTATTTTTTACTGCAGTGTCCTATAGAAATAATCAGTATTATGACATTATATTAATCAGTACTATTCCGGTTGGCGCATTGGCAAGACACTTGCCTCCCGCGCCGCAGATGAATGAGTGGGAATCAAACCCACCCAAGACATCTTTGTGCATGAACATGTCTGTTTGTCTTGAGTCTGGATGTAAAGACCACCCGAGGACGGGCAGCAGCGTCCTTTTCTTAGTACGGTGGAACATACTGCGATCGCCAATCCGCCTGCCAAGCGTGGCGATTATGGCACATTCCGACTAATGATGCAGTCAATTCTATGTCCAGCAGTGGACTATCATAGGCTGAGGTGGAGGTAGAATCAGTATTATTGTCTTTTTATTTTTTTTATTTTTTTTACTTTTTAAAGGCAATCTTAGGGCGGGGACGTTTTAAGTTGTGCAAAAAAATTGTCTTGTTTATTTTTAATGCTTTTATGAATATCACCCAGACAACGATGGGCACGCAACTTATTTATAAATTACATACCTGCACGAATGCAATCAATGTCGCTATGTGCATGACAGCCGCTTCATGGGGCCCTGAAGAAAAAAACACAAATAGATTAATAAATTAATAGAAGTACATCACATAATATAAACAACTTCACAATTTCTTAGTTACCCTGTAACAATACATACTATAAAAGAGTGTTTTTAAATCCTTTTGAAGACTCCCTTAATTTACTACATAAAATTATTTCGCAGCTCCTTTTGTTTCTACACTCCGTGCAAAAATTTTAATTACGCTTATAATTAACATTTAACTTCATAATTAAGTATCTAAAAGGACCTATAGGGATATAGTCAGTGAACTTTATTGGTTTTTTATAAATTGATTAAAATTTAAAATAATGATGTTACTATATTCGACGACTTATGTAGTTTACTGGCTTCACTCATATTTATATTTACAACTACTCTCAGATTTACACAACGAGCATTGAGATTTCCTATTATGGGGTCGGTTTCTAAATTAATATAGATATAGAACTATTATTTTTGACATTTACGCAAGCATTATTTTAGTAGATTGGGTATTATAAATCATTAAAATTATCTTAAATTACTACTCTAAATAACGATTAAGCAGTCACCGTAAATCATTGATTTAAGAAAATTGCTTCAATGTTCGATATGAGGTTAGGCGCTCATTTGCGTTTTTTCGCCATGCAACGAAGGAACGCATACCTACTGACGCAAGACATCGTCTGTAATATGCTATAGCTTGTTACCGCTGTAGCGGTTAATAGACTTTTTCACTGACTTCAAAAAAGTAGGAGGTTCCCAATTTGCCCGTTTGTTGCCTCATAATTTCGACATTTAGGAAACGTTTTCTATTATTTTGTTGGATATATTGGGGACCTTCGCAAGAACCATGGGTTCCGAAGATGTATCGAAAATTGACATGTTGGTAGATTTAAGACAAACCTTATTCGGGTTTAATGGAGTTGTAATGAGACGTACCGTAGCTATAAATGACTTATTAATAAGCTTATATACATTTGAAGTAGATTTTTTTTGTATTCAAAGGTATTTCTTTTTAAAAGATATCTCAAAGTATAAATTCCAAAAGAATGGAGGTTATGGTTATGGTAACTTTTACGGCTTTTTAAACTACTATATGATCTTTCTTTTTTACACAGCGAAGCGAAAAAGTGTACGTAGTTGTCCAGATCTTGAGTAGACTAGAGTAGATAAATGAGACTTGCCGTAGGTAAGACAGCTGTATCGAGAGCTAAGGGTAAATTTAGTGCTATAGTATAGTTAACTTCAATGGACGTTATTTAACTTAAGGCCGGCTTCCCCAGCTAACTCAGCTTCACTTATTTCTTTGAAATTACAGCACTCATGGTCACAGCACACATGGAGGACTGAGGTTTTTGTTCAAGTCCGTTCCGGTTTTGTTCAGGTTCATCCCGTTGTCAAAGCTGCTGGCGAATTAGCCTTTTTTATTATTATTTTTGTTCCCATCTATGCACAATGTTTCAGCGCTCAAACGATGGGAATTAAAAAAATAATGAAACGCTATAAAATTCGTAAAATTAGTCCCATTTCAATTAATTAATTAAAAGGCTGAACTCGCGTTCGTGTATTTAGTGCACCGACAAGTTTAGGAACTACTGGAGGTGCTAGGTGGAGGTGACAAAATATATATTTAGAAGAAGCGCAACAGTATGCCGCATATTAGTGTCAAGTTCTATTCATATTTGACACATGTGAAGTGAATGATTGTGAAATGAATATTGTCACAAACTGTTTAATAAATCATGACCTTTTTGATGTTCATACTTACGAACGTCGATACAAAATTTAAGTATGCCGTTGCGATATGAGAGTATAAACGTCGTGTTACCATTGAAATAATTTAACCTTAAGAAATTCATGAAGTAATGAAGTTATTATCAACCGTTTAGTATTTTAGGGTTAACAAAATATGTATAAGCAAATTGAGAAAATAATTTGCTCATATTCATTTTAATCATTTCAATTAAATTTCAAACTGCTCGGAGATGGTTCACGTTAATATTTTAATGACGGATTTGAACCCACGACCTCATTTTTGCAATCCGTATACAGTACCATTATAACCTAAGTACTAGTCGTAATTTTAATTATACTTTGCTAATGTGATAATGCTTTTAATTTTAATTTAAAACTAAAAGCATCGCATCCAAATTTTTAATTAAAATAACAGCTACTAAAATGTATACTAATCAACGATTGCCGTACACGCTAATCGAATAATAATAATAATAATAATAGTATGAGACATTATTCACACACGGCCATCTGATCCTAAACTAAGCGGAGCTTGTGCTGTGGAAACTAGACTGATATACTACATATATTAATACTTTTCTTTTGTAAATACATACACATATAGATATTACACATAGAAACAAGACAAACAGACATGTTCTTGCAAACAAATGTTTGTCCAGGGTGGGAATCGAACCCACGACCGGCGTGAGAGGCAATTATCTTGCCACTGCACCAACCGGTCAGTCATTTAGACATAACATCGTTTATGTACAAAATCGATTTATAAACGTTATAATAAGCGTGAAAGGTGAAAAAATGAAGATTTTAAACATTTGATAACTAAGATGGCGGGTCACGAAATATCTAATTGTAAGTTTCTAGCGTTCGTCTGTACCGTGAGGTCATTCGCAGACCTTTAACTCGAAATGTTTCCGCGTAATATTTCGACACGAGACTAGAGCGTATGAGGCTAGAATTGTTTCCAAATACGACTACTACTACGACCTAACACATAATCTATAATTAATTACGCTAACTCATAAACTGTTTTAACTAGTCAACAACCGACTTCGTCCGTATAAATGTAGATAATAGTTAATTTAAAGAGCCAAAACCCCGTCTGACTGTATGATTATCATTACTTATTATTTTATTATGTTAGATATAACACTCCGAGGAAGATTACACATCTACTAACACCACACTCTTCAGTAATGCCGTTAATGTTTTTTTATATACAAAAAGGCGGCAAACGAGCAAGCGGTCGCTATTATTTTGTTATTTTACCTAAAACATTCCGGTCATTTATTATTTTACTTAAATTATAAAAATTTAAAGCCTTTCACGGCAATTTTAAAGGGAAATAATAATGTAAATATTTTAAAAAATAACAACAATACTTAACTATTTAATTTCAATTAGAAATCTAACCCAAGACTAAAAACGTGACAGCTACTCTAATCGCTAAACTGCTATGTCATTAATTGTTAAATTTAGGCAGGAAGTGTTTAATATTGAAATTGACTTCATGACAGGTTGAATATAATTTACATAATGTCAGTTGTTTGATTTGCCGTTGGTATAATTGGTCGATGTTCCAAGGTTACTTGATTTAAATTTGTGATTTAATTAATGCAAATTACTATTTTGAACAGTTATTTTGTTTGAAACATATTTTATTGCCGATGTATCATATCCTTTTGCGATTTAAAATAATAATAAATTTTATAACAAATGTTTGAATATTTAATTTTTCGTTTTAAATTTTGTAATTATATTATTTATAAATTGCAGATGATGTTTTATTGTAAAACAAATAATTTGATTTTTGTTATAAAATTTTTGTGTTTCACTTTTATTACAAAACGTTAGTTTGTCTTCGTAATTAAAAGAACAGAACAAATTAATCACCTTCCTTATCTGACCAGCATTTTGCTGAAAATAAAAATTATGATCACCTAATTTAATCTCAGCGAGTGATCACTTTTGTCCTTATTAATCATCTGCAACTTAAAGTCAAGTTGCAAGTGCATTTTGTGTGCTTGCATGTGTATTTTCACCCTTGAATCACAAAAATACGAAATGATTATTTAGAAGTCTGCCAGCAACTTTTCAACTTATTTGAATCGCAGAAAGACCTTTATAAAGACCATTTCGTTTCAAGTCTCTAAAGAAAAATATTTTATATTAAATTTATTATACCTTCCGCATTTGTTCGGAAATAAACATTAAAGTGTGGTGACATTATTAATAATTCATTGAATTTAAGTTAATTACGTAATATAAAAACTTTATATAAGTGTGTCGGTGAATAATAATGTTAGCGGTAATCGATC